>CAEFZX010022544.1:0-98149 GCA_903066825.1 Alfaro cultratus | reverse complement strand
TCTCTCTCTCTCTCTCTCTCTCTCTCTCTCTCTCTCTCTCTCTCTCTCTCTCTCTCTCTCTCTCTCTCTCTCTCTCTGCAGAGTTTTTGTACTGACTTCATGGTATTCTGCTGCACTGTGTTGACTGGCAGCACAGAAATACACAGCACTGTCGTCTACTGTGAGGTTAGAAACAGTGAGGCTGGACTGTTTGCGCCCATCTCCTTCAAAGTTGATTTTCCCTTTCACATCTTGCTCAAGATTAGCAAAGACATTATTCAGAAATCCCAGGAGTTTCAGAGCTTTGTGCTTGTCTTGTTTGTACCACAGAATGATTTGGTAGCTTGATATGCTGTGTGAACATCTGATCTCTTTGTCCACAGATTCACCAGTTTTCTTAATTATGGAAGGAGGAGTTTGGTTGACATCTTTGGAGTCAGAGGCGCCTGTAGGGAAGCAGAAAGTAGCTTAAAATGACAAAAATCCTATCTTTGTGTCTCGTCTGTTTGTATTTCTCCTGTTACCATTGCTTCCTGGCAAAAGAGAGAAGAGAAATATGCAGATCACAAAAATCATTTTGAAGATGATCAGACTGGATCGTCTGAAGAGGCCTCTCATTTCTCCTCCGGTTTGTTCAAAACCAGTGAAGAAGAATGCGTCTTTGCTTAAACATACATTCAGGGGGCGGAGTCACTTAGGTTATTTTAAAGACAGTCGGATTCGAACATCGTCGACAAGTCAGTGAAAAACAGGACGTGACGACATCTCAGGCATTCCCAACAACCAATAGAGTATTTTATTTATTTAAACTTAATATTTATCTGGTAATATGTTATGAGAAATCATTCTATAATATCTGGAATTCAAATAATTGTTGTGTTTTGACTCAAACTTTGGGAGTCACCAATTTAGCGCCTTGTGTGAAAAGCAATGAACAATAATTGCTTTATAATAACTATAAATTATTATAGAATTGTAAAATAAATGAATAAAAATGTCACTAATCTTCCACAGAACTGGTTCAGTGGAAGGTTATGACTGACAGCAGGATGCCAGCTAATAAATGTGACTTTTAGTTGAACAGTTTCAAAATGTTTTCTTTCCTGTTTTTTGCTTCTGTAAGACAAATGGTCGCAAGGTGATTAGGAAGCAGTTTAAGCTGAGAAGTCTCTATAGAGCACCAGCGCCATCTACTGGAAAGTGAAAAAGGAATTTTTTTTTTTTGTTTGTTTGTTTTTAGTTTTACCATTATCTCTGGTATGGCTGAACTCTGCAGTCTGTTCTAAGGAACCCCATCAGATCTCAGGTCACTCAGTCAAATCCTGGCCATGAACCTGTGACAAGAAAACCTAGAGTTTCACGTAATTATGTGTTGAATTATTTTAGAAAGTGGCGTTAGGTTTTTACAGAATTCAGAAAAAACACAATATCATCTGCATAGAGTGAAATACTGCTTTAAACTATTTATATATGTGGCAAGGTTTTGTTTTTATCAGATGATTAACCTACTGGATTATTTATAAAAAATCATATTGTGATGTCTATTGCAACTTCTGGCCACAATAACAGGATTATCTCTACTGTATATAACAGATGTGTCACACAGTGGCCATTTTGAATGCTAATGTTTTTAACTTGCTGCTATTTACAAAAAATAGTAAAGTCGATGCCATTGCTTTGCAGTAAGAAGCAATTTCAATGCTTGTTTAAATGTTGGTGAGAATGTAGCTGCAAGTAAATGCAACTGAAGTAAAAAGAAAAAAGACACACACAACTGTGAAATGAGGAGGTTCTTGTATTGAGGAGCAGAGATATGCAGCACTGTGGTATCTAGCAGCACAGAAGTAAACTCCACTGCTGTTCAGCTTGAGATTCTTAATAGTTAGTGTGCAGATTTCTCCTTTATTTGCTCCTCCATCAATCGCCACATTCGCATCTTTCTCTGGAGTTCCACTGCCTCCGAGCAGATATCCCAGGAACCGCAGGTCTCCCCCTGATTGCTTGTACCAGAGGATTCTGTCAAAGTTTTGCTCGTGTGAGCAATAAATTTTGACTTCCTTGTCTGGAGGCGAAGCATAAATGTCCACTGGACGCTGCTGGACTTTGTCACTTTGAGGAGAACCTGTCGGAGAAAGTTCACGAAAAAGCTTCGTCAGCAACCGTGAAATCAGAAAATGTCACAACAGATTTGGAAAGCAGAAAGAAAAAGCTGGAAACCATATTTAAAAAGTTGAAATTACCTGAAACTGGGAAAGTGATTAAGCTGAAGCTCATTAAATAGATCAGCATGTTTTCTTCTATAAACATTTGGTTAAATTTAGGTGTTGTGTGTAGACTGAGAGTTCCTTAAGTTCAAGTATAATGATTTAGTTGCGTCCTTGTTTAAGTCGTCATTAGAAGGTGGCGCCAAAGTTGATCCTCCTCCTCTTAAGTTATCCGCCACACCAAATCGGTTCAGTGTAAAGTTCTGACTGAGCGTCAGACTGAGTCACATTTATTCTGACTACCACAGAATAAATGTGAATTAATAACAGAGAAGGAGAGAAAACAAAGATAAGAGCTGATGAATGCAGGTGCATTGGCGGCTTCTTGGAAAACCACAGCGTTTTGGTGGGGGGAATAAAAAAATGTCTGAGTGAGTTTTTGTAGAGACCAGAAGAGATTTCTGTCACTGTGCTTTGCTAGCAGCGCAGTAGTAAACTGCGCTGTGTTCTCGTTCCACTTTCTGGATGAGCAGAGAGCCGTTCTTTGCGCCACTTCCTCCCAGATCCCCACGGAGGCTGAAACTCTTGCTGAATGAGTCCTCCATTGTGGCAGCTTGGTAGTACAGATATCCGATGAGATTCAGGGAGGTTTCGCCAGGTTACCTTTGATACCACAGCATCATTCTGAAGTCGGTTTTGTCGTGGCTGCAGGAAACCTGGACGTTGCCTCCGGGATTTCTGATGAGGTCGGAGTCGGACTGATGGACCTCAAGACCCAGAGCAACACCTGGAAGTGAAAATGTTTAAATAAATAACAGAGAGAAAGAAAGAAAGTCTAAATTGAAGGTATAGAAATTCACTTTTTTTTTTTTTACCTGTGACACACAAACAAAACAGTAAATAAATCATGTTGACAGCCTCTTAAACAGAGTTCCTCTGAAGGGTTTAAGAAAGATAAAGTTTTAACAGTATACTTCAGATCTGGCTGATCCTGTTATAAAAATATTGAACTTATCATTAGCTAAGATAGCTGAGTGAAGATTGAAGCCAAACCTGATGAATGACAAAATAAGATGTGGGCGGAGCTTAATGAAACCGCACTTGTAAGATGATGACGACAAAATTTGACCTTTGAATGAAGAAAAGTGGGTTTGCTGTTGTTGAATAGCCAGTTGCCCAATTGCACGCTGCAGTATATTCAAGCTGTATGCCTAAAATAATATCACTAATATGTTAACAGGAAGCCATTCTTTGTTTCTCCTTAATCACATCTTCAGTAATATTGAATGTTTTGTATCGGTTTTCATGGCTTTGTTTCAGGTTTTCCCAGGGAATTTACATCTCAGCTTAAACAGAAAAATCTCTAGAGTTCCAGCGCCATCTAGTGGAAATATAAGCAAGAACTATTCCCTTTACACCCTCCTAACAGTTGATATAAAATTTACTTTGTATTTTGCTGTTACGTCTCACATTACTGTGTTCGCTGACGGCTCAGGAATACACACCACTGACATCAGGCCAGAGCTTCAGTCTCATTTCCATCTTTGACTCCTCAGTGTTTGGTTGCTGTCACATCCTGGCAATGACCAAAATACGGTATGTGGCCTTTACAAAGTGGCATTAGGTTTTTGAAGAGTTGAGAAAAAAACACTATCATCTGTGTAGAGTGAAATCTGATTTTCATATGTCACTAAAATTCAAAACTTTGAGTTTTCTTTCTATGGTTACTGGATTGTTGAAACACCCTCTTGTATCTTCTAACCACAACAATAGAAGCTTATATAAGAGAAGCATCAACAGTGGCCATTTCCAATGTTCATGGAAATATTTGAACTTTCTGCTATTTATATAAGATTGTACACTGCAACAACACAAAACCACACCAAGTGTTTTGGTCTAGTTTCCAGTGCAAATATCTGACTTTGTAACTTTTCAGCAAGACTTAGGAGCTTTCTTTTAAGTCAGTCATTTCTTAATATTGATGAAAAATTACTAGCTCCGTTGGCAGATATTTTTCACTTATGGGAAAAATGCCTTATGAGTGAAATAATCTGCAGGTGGAACTTACACGTTTTATCAATATTGAGGAATTATTGACTATAAACAAGCTCCCAAATCTTGCTGAAAAGCTACTTGTAAGTTAGTTTTGTCTTATTTCAAGTGCACTAAGATGTTTCCACCAGAAAATAGACCAAAAATACTTGGCGATATTTTGTGTTTTTGCAGCGTTGAAGGGCTGAGGCCGCTGTTCGGGTGTAAGAACCTCCTAATTCGATCTGTGATTAAATGTGAGAATGCAGCTGCAAGGGGATTCAACTGAAGTAAAAAAAATAAAAAAAGAAAACTGAGCTGAAACGTTGAGGTTTTTGTATTAGGGAGCAGAGATACGCAGCACTGTGGTATCTTGCAGCACAGAAATAAACTGCACTGCTGTTCCGGTTGAGATCTTTGATTTTTAATGTGCACATTTCTTCTTTGTTTGCTCCTCCGTCAATCTTCACCTTCACTTCTTTCTCTAGAGTTTCAGTCCCTGCGTACATCCAGCCCAGGAGCTGCAGGTCTCCGTCTGCCTGCTTGTACCAGAGGATTTGGTTGAAGCTGTCGTCTCTATGTGAACACTGAATTTCAGCTTCGCCGTCAGAAGGAGATTTGAACATGTCGGCTGGACGCTGCTGGACTTTGTCGTTCGGAGACGAACCTGCGGAAAGACAAATAAAACTTATGAAACAGATGCGAGCTCTGAAACATTTTGTGGTAAACGGAAATTTTAAATCTTAAAGATTTTACCTGAAACCAGGAGATTGCTTAAACTTAAGCAAAGCGAAAGAAAGATTAGCATTTTCTTGTTCTCCAAACAATGATAGTTAAATTACAGTATTCTATGCTGAATAACAATGCTACTGATGTAATGCACACTTTCCTTACTGCATCAGAAAGTTTACTGATTTTTTGTTTCCTTGTTTGAAGGAAGCGTCAAATTATCCTCCTCCTCCTCGTGCGTTATACCTGAAGCCACTTAGAACTGGTTCAGTGTCGATCCGACTGAACATGTGCTGCCACCTACTGGCCACAGCTACAAAATACAAAGAGGGAAAATGTTTTGCGTGTAGCTCTGCAGGAAAAAAAACACGATATGTGGACAGGAATGTTAGGCTGCTTCACCAGCACATTATGGATGTTAGTTGGATTCTGCTTGACTTTTTAGCAATTTGAACCTGCTTATAAGTTGCCTTTTTTAGTCACTTTTGGTAAAAGTGTGTGTTTTCAGATACGGCCAATTTTATTAAATAAATGAATTTTTGTATAAATTCCTTCATTATAAGAACGGTTTTGTTGGTCAAGTACAGACAAAGCTTGAACATATAATAATTCTTCATGAGATCAAATCGAAGTTCTCTTCATAAACTTTTTTTTTATTTAGTCAGATTTTTCTTTTAGCTCTTATCTAAAGAAAAAAAACAGAAAAAAAACCAGTGGTCATCCATGAATAAAAAGGCAGCTTAAAGCATTTTAATTGAATTGAATTGCATTGTGGGTAAGTTCAGATGTTCCAAAAGTAAGTTAAAGATCAGTGAAATTATGCATATTGACACAATAGTATAATAATAAGAGACTGTAGAGCACATGTGTCAAACTCGAGGCCCCGGGGCCAAAATGGGACCGCCTGAGCATTTTTTGTGGCCCTCTAGACTTTAAATTACATTAATAAGTTCTTACAGTTTTTCACAAAATTCACAAAAAATCTAAACTTTTTCCCTGATTTTTATTGTAAATTTTTCTCAAAATTGGCCAAAAACATTGGATTTAAGTGACTTCTGCTTCAGCCTTACTTGATGATGTCACATTATAGTCCATGAACAAGCTCTATTTTCTTTATTCTTTTTTTTTTCAGACATGTGGATTACCTGACGTCATAATACCCATGTTCTTTCAGAAATACACCATGAGCCTGACCAATATTTGAAAAAAAAAGAGCAAATTAAATTATATTTTTAATATTTGTGTTGATGTGACCCTTTAGAACAGTCTAACTGATAGAAATGGTTCTTGAGGTCCCCCTAGTGGCTGGATTTATGATTTACACTGTGTCCGTCGACATTTAGATTTGTGTGTGTGTGTGTGTGTGTGTGTGTGTGTGTGTGTGTGTGTGTGTGTGTGTGTGTGTGTGTGTGTGTGTGTGTTAATGTGCTTTTGCATAACTGCGGTTGTGTTTATGAGAACACAATAAGTTGAATAGAGCGATCTTTGTTCTTACTACATTTTTCTGCCTTTGATTTCCACTCAAAATGGGGGATTTTTGAACTCACAACGTTTTTACAAGTGTTAATTTATTACAGTGTGTTGAAGAACCTTAAAAATGTAACACAAATTGTTTCTAAAAGGTAAAGTAATCTCTTTGTGTTGTCCAAATCACGGATGTGATAACAAAATGTTTTTTATAACAATGCACAGGAAAACAAATACATTTTGCATAACTGGGATGGAAATAAAATTAACTTTTACCAAATTTTCCCCATTCTTTTTAATAACAGAGACTTTTACTGCTCTAGGTCAGACATTTTAGGTAAATTATGAATATTTGCCATAGGCAGCGAGAGCTGAAGTTCATAATGGCATTTCTAATTATTAATATTTGCAACTTTTTGAAGATTCACTAAATGACATGTGGTGGCCATAACAAAACAAAAGACTTTTTGGCCAGTGAACCTCAACATGAAGAAAACACAACCAGGAGGTCAGTGTAACAATGATTAAATATAGTTTAATGTATTACAGAGCTTTAAAGTTATAGAGTCTAACAAAATATCTGGCTCTGGTTTCATTATCGTTATATCAAACTGGGATTCGGTTGCATTCAAACATCCTTATTTTAAACATCTGTGTGTGAATAATGTGGTTGCAAATTCTGTTTAAATCAGATCTTTCCACTAAGAATAAAAAAAAACATCTAAAATGTTTTAAAATGTTCTTTTAAAGACTATTTCAGATGGCATTTGTCTAGAGCTGTCCATTTCTTTTTCCAAGATTTTAATCAAAAGAATAAATTAAATTTGAGGTGTGGCTTAGTTTCCCTCCCTCCTCCTTCCCAGCACACAAAATATATATTACAACAAACTAGCTAACAGTTTCTTCTGGATCGTCATGGAGAAGGAATAATCTGCTGCTCAGCCGAAAGTGTTGAATCCGCCTCTGTTGTGCAGCGGGATCCCCTCTGCTCCTCTGAACTCCTCCGCAATGTCGTCGAACGTGCGACCTTTGGTCTCCGGGAGGCGGAGCCACGTGACGGCGAAGGCGAGCAGAGCCACGGCCGTGAAAATCAAGTAGACGTAGGCCCCGCAGATTTTCTGTAAGAGATTTTGGGGGAATAAAAAAACAAAGAGGCAAAACTACCATATTTATTGCTTTCCATGTTATGCTTCAAAAACCTGAAGGGTCTCTCGTGATTTAAACTTGATGCTATAAAACCAAAAAGGCCGTAAAAACGGATCTTTGTTGGCTTACGCTTTCCCTCCACAGCTGATAATTCAATCACTCGGTCAATGATCTCAGCTTCGCTTCGAGCGTTTAGAGAGAGATTTATGCATCTTAAACAACAATTGTACATAATTTATTTCCATTTTACGTCAAGTGCGCAAGTCTGGCATAAAACATGCTGGGGATTTTTACGGTCTGTGTTTAAAAGCAACTTCTCCGAGGCGCTAGGCGACCAACAAAAACAAGACGTTCGCCTCTCTCAAAGCTTCCTCAGAAGTCTGGCTCGGCCGACCGTGTAAACTCACCAGCAATGGAGGGAAGAGGAGGGCGAGGACGAACTTCCCTCCCCAGTTGACCATGCTGGTGAGCGCCATGGCGATAGGTCTGCCGGGCTGGTCAAACAGTTCGGCGGCGATGAACCAGGAGATGGGGCCGGGGCCCAGCTCGTAGGCCGAGACCACGCAGAACACCAGCAGGACCTGCAGGCTCCGCAGCTCTGGGACCAGGTGCTGCAGAGAGGGAGCAAAAGTCACTCTGACGCCTCAGGTGTGGCGTTTTGTCCCAAGGTCCCAACGTTTGATTGGTTAGGCACAGAGGAGAGAACATTGACTTCCATCAGGAGGATCTGAGATTCTAGTTGGGAGGCGAAAGATTGTAAGAAATGACATCAACGGATGTTTTAATGTGTTAAAAAAAAAGAAAGAAAAGTGGTTTGGGTTTAAATGGACAAACCAGGACTGCAATTCAACGTCATTGTCGATGTCAAATCCGGACCGCAGCAAATTTGTACACATTTTTCTTGGCTAGCTGGTCACCCAGATATATATGTTCATTATTTGGAAAATAGTTGGACCCCCAGGCTAAAGCTGAAGCTAAAGCTAGTTCTGAAGGGCCTATTTGTCAAAGTCTATTGATTTAATCGGCTAATCAAGACCTGTCCTTAAACGACTTTGTTTGGTCCGACCCAAAGACTGATTGAAGTAAAATTATAGCCATACAAATATATCTATTGACATTTAGTGTTTGGAGAGAAAAGTTTACAAAAAAAGAAGAAACAAGAAGAAAACATAAGTTTTTCACTTTTTGCTTTTAAAGACACATTTCCAACGAGCATGAAAGCGACCAAACTATGACGGACTTACCAGAACAGAGTCGACTACGGTCATAAGGAAATTGCAAACTCCTATGGAGAGGAAACCAATCAGCAACAGCTTCCTCCTCCCGGCCCGCTCCATGAAGAAGAACTGGGGAGAAAAACTGGGCAATGAATTTGGTTTGCATCAAAATGTCTGTGAAAATTTGGTTGGCTCAGATCTGACATTAGTTCTGAGAATTTATTATTAGTTTTACAAAACAAGATTCTATTTGTGTATTGTGGGATATGTTTGTAAAGATTAAAAAAAAATAGTGTATTAATATGGATTGTATGTTATTAACTGGCTATGTTAATAATGAATACCTGAAGGTCTAAATCAGTACATACAGACAGGCATAAGCAAACCCTAGTGGTCCCGGTGAGTACTGCATGTAAATGACTGTTTATTTTGCTGTGAACTCAAAGAGTGACGCGACCTGTCTTAAGACCAGGTCCTTCAAAATAAAAGCCAAAGATACCAGTGGAAAGAAGACAACGCCATGGATTACTGATATGATTGGAGGAATTCGTGTCTGCAGGAATATTTTCCAGTTTCTCGGGGTGAGCTGCAGAGCTTCTATCGTTTTTAAAATATGATGTGTTGTGTTATTGTGGGGTCAATTTCAAGCTACGTGGTTTGCGAGTGTTTGTTAAAAGTTTGAGAGTTGTTTACTTAACAATTGTTTACTGAGAATGAGAATACTACTAAATTTCATTTTACGGTTTCAACAGAAATGAATACATTTTTTTTAAACAGTTTAACTTTTAAATTTAAGATTTAAGAATAATCTTCATAGTCCGACTATTGTGTTACCATGGCTACAATTTGCCAATTTGCCAATTTGCCTCTTTGCGTTTGAGCTCGGTTATTGTCTCAGCAAATAAGCATCAGTTATCAGGGATTGTTCTTAAGCTCCGCCCCCTCTCTATATTAAAGCAAAATCTTCTTAACAGGAACAATGGAGGCCCCTGAGTCATAATATACCTAAGGCCCCAGACCATCTTGGGCCGGCCCTGTGTAGAGATTTAATCTCTGGAGATCTATTCTCCAAAAAAAACTGCAGCACCATTTTGGCTTGGCTCCTCCCAATAGTTTACTGTGCAGTGTAGACCTGACCTTATAATGGTGTCCTCACCCAAATCAGCACCAGTTTTTCATCACTGATGCCAGTGTGCTTACATTAGATTCGTAATTTCTAAATAAAATGCCGCAATAACCTGACCATGAGATCGTCAGAACGACATTTCCTGGAAGCGACACGTCAGCTGTGGATTCTGCTGTAGTTTGAATGAATTGGAGATGATTTGTACTCACTGCAACCAAAGTGAAGGTGACATTGACAACTCCCACACCTAGAGTCAGATATTTGGCCTCATCGAACTTGGCCTGGAACATTTTAGTGGAGTAGTTGATAATCTGGGATAAAAGAGCAGAGTTACTGGGAAATGTGTTTCTTTAAGATGGGTTAATGGAATCATGTGTTGCCTTGTTTATTTGCAATCTGGTAAAAGTAACATCTTTAAGTTTTGTGGACGTTTTTTTTTTTTTTTTTGCATACTGCATTGAATCCAGAAAGCTGGCTCCCTAAGTTGACGAGGAGAACAATGAGGATGGGTTGCCTGTAGCTCCGTCTCTGGAGGAAATCCCGGACGGTGACGCGGGTCAGGGTGTGTGCAGCCTCGTCCTTCATTTCCTCCAGCTCGCTGGACACTTTGTGGGCGTGGCTTCGCAGCTTCAGCAGAGCTGCAGGATGAAAACAACAACAATGTGCTTCCATTGAACTGATGGAATTTGAATGTGTTTTAAATGCTTTTTGTTTCTCTTTGGCTAAAGTTTGTCCTGTCAACACAACCTAGTTGCCTATTAGAAATCTTTAAATTTTTTAAGTTGTATGCGTTCACGTATTATGACATAACAAAAAGATTACTTTCTACATGCTAAAATTGGGTAAATGCAACCCAAACAGCTAAACATCTCATCGTCATCACCGAATATGACTATTAAAAATATTCTTGGCTGTAGAAGCGGTGAGAGGAAAAGCTAAACCACCAGATGATTTGGTTGCTTGTAAATCCACTTTGGATTTGGATTAACTGAGTTAAATTTTTCACCTTTCACTTTTTCACAGAGTTGCTTAATTTTGTCCAGATTTGTGGCCATCTATTTTCATACCCACTTTTAGTTGAATTAAAACTGGAACATAGATTATTAGTAACTGTGGAATTAAGATGTTCTCAGGCACGCTGCTGTAGATTTGTAGAAACAAAAAACTATTCTTATTTGTTCTGCCTTTTTCTAACAGTCTGCTGTGGTGACTGATAGATGTTGGGTCTGAAAAAAGTTTCTTCAAAGTTTGATAACATCTTAAACGTGCTGTAAACCTGGAAAGGTTGTTGACTGATTAAATTGTTCCCAGACTTGAACGATGAACCCCTAAATGTTTTGAAATTGTTCAAGATCAATGATCAGCAACACTGGCTATTGTCTTTTTTGAAATTGTACTTCCTTCAAATCAAGAATTTATATACGTTTCCTTCCAACGCAAGAATCAAATTGAGATCATGATTTTTCCTACATCCATTCCAAAACACTGACTTTATTGACCTTGTACATAATTTGGCGTCATCGTACTTTTGGTTGACCGAAATTTTCAGCTTGTCAAACAAAATGCTGAATTGTCAAAGGTGTATATACTCTTTTTTTTGTGACAATTGTAGATCCTGGGTTGACTTCATCTCCTGTGATTTCCTAATTGAGGTTACTGAAGTAGAAACCCACCGGTTTCTGCTTTCCTTTCCTCTCCCTGGTTCATCAGGAGGTAGCGAGGGCTTTCTGGGCAGAAAGGCAGAACCAGATATTGTGTCAGGGCCGGAATGAGAGACAGGGACAGCATCATTGCCCAGTTGCTCTTCGTGCCCAGCGTTGTTTCCAGACCAGCCACCTGTAGCAAATGGTAAATACTTTATTCCACACCCTTTATAGTTTGTAAGACGTTCACGAACGAGTTAAACTATCCAAACGAAAGATCACCGGCACCGTCCTTACCATCCCTATGAGGATGCCAGAGGCTAATGACACTTGGTTGAGTGTGGCAAAGGCTCCTCTCAGATTGGTAGGGGACACTTCCTGGATGTAGAGTTGGTTTAGACTCATCACAAGACCACAGAACAGGCCAAACACCAGCCGTCCCAGGATGAGAACCTCAAATGACCCGCTGGCTTTAGAGGCAAACATAACGCACGCCGCTGCCACTGACAGACAGTTGGCGATCAGGATGGAGTTTCGTCTACACAGGGAGAACAAAAACAAACGCTCGTCAGTAGATCGTAGAAGCTCTGCTGTGCGTTTCCGTTGTCCTTGTTTTCTTGATTCTCACCTGCCGTATGAATCTGCCAGGTGTTTAACCCCCAGAGAGGCCAGCAACGCTCCAAAGTCCTTGATGCTGACGGAGAGCGACCACAGCAGGGTCAGGCTGTGATCCGTCATCGATTGGTTGTGTCTGGCTCTCCATGTGCTGTTGAAGAACTCTTCGATGATCTGAAGACAAAAGGAAAAGGCAGGAGAACTTGGACCATGCAACCCAATGCCGATGTGTGAATGAAGCAGGAAGAACCTCGCGGCAAGCTAAGTGTTGCAGTTAAATGTCCCAGATGAAGACATATGAAGTGTTGGTGTACGTTCAGCGGTGTGAAACTCTGCTGACTGTAGGAAGCACCTTCGGGGCCTGAACCACTGAGGTTTAGGCAGCTGTTCACTTCACAAGGCTGTGTGATATTTGTTTGACAGTCTGCCTGCTGTCTGGTTTTTCTGAAGTATTCCCAAGACTTGGCTGACCATTTGGATTGCTATTGGACTCATTGCTTTTTTTCACAGAATGGCATTTAATCTGTTGTTTACTTAATTTATACCATATATTATTATTATAAAGGAACAGAAGATAAAGAAAAACAGAACGCGGAGATGTAGCAAGTCTACATCATGACTATGTTCACTATTTGACAATGTAAAGAGATTGTTGGCTCGTCCATAACCTTAAAGACGTTACATTCTCGACCTTGTTCTGTGTTTTTGATGTTTTTCTTTATAAACAGGCTTTTATCTAGTGGAGATGAAGCGGTTATGACTTGGTAAAGCAGACACCTGGGATGTGCAGCGGGTTACGCTGCAAAAACACAAAATCATAACAAGTATTTTGGTCTAGTTTCTACTACAAATATCTTAGTACATTTGGAATAAGACGAAACTAACTTATAAATAACTTTTCAGCAAACAATAGGAGCTTGTTTTAGAAATTATTCAAGTCCCATGTATGGACTTCTTCAATGTAAATTGAACTTGATACCATAAAATTTCAATCCATTGTGAAATATATAAATAATATGTTATATAATTTGAAATCATGACAAAAGCTTGATTTCATTATAAATATATATATATTTTTCTTTCTGGTTCTGCAGTTATCACTCAGCCCTGGTTTCACTCATGACCATTTAGTGAAATACATGGATGCTAATAAACAGATGCTGTCTTCTGCCCGTCCTCTTACCCTGGCTGGAGCGTTGACGTTGCCGGTGTGGTAGCCGATCTGCAGGGGGCCGAGCACGGCTCCCAGGACGGAGGCCAGGAGTGTTGCTGTCAGATGGCTCTGAAACCACGAACCGTGCATTTTCCCAAATGTTTCACCTCAGCTTCTTTAAAATGTGACCAGAAGATATATATAAAAAAAATAACTAAACAACTGCAGCTTATAGCTATAATTTGTTACTGCTCAGAACTGATATTTCTCCTTGTATGGCGTTTTGAAGTGAATGTTTGTGTTGATTTGCAAAGTAAAAGGAATATCACAACCAAAGCTCTGTAGATGCCATCGGACACAATATCTCTCCTGGAAAGCAGGCGCATTTATTGTCTGGATTTCTGGAAGAAAAATGAACACAAAAGATTTGCATCGGATTTTATCTGTAATTTCTTCTTCTTTGGAAAAACACTTACTTTCTTGCAATCCTGGAATTATCATGAACAGTTTAGAAGGAGAAGAAATGTGACGCGTGGTTATCAAAACGTTTTAGTGAATTTCTCAGATTCGCTTGTCAGACTAAAAATGCAGTGAAATATCCTTGTGGCCTGATTTACATGGGCAAAACTAAAAGAGAAGCAAGAATCAGCAATATTTGTAATAAAAACGAGAGATCGTTATTATTATTTTACATTGGAGTTGTGTGCACTCCTTTCCTCCTCAATCTGACTGAAACTTTGTTTAGATGTGCAAGGCTGGAAATGACTTGCTGTCATTACAGTGAAAAGTGTTTCTACAAAGCATCAATTCAGAAGTGTGAGCAGAGCCTCTAATATGTATGCTTTATGTGAGGTCATCAAGCAAAACAATTAAAAAATATATACTGAAATGTTGAGTTTCAAGATTTAAAAAGAATCTAATGGATTGGAACAGACAAAAACGTATTACTTGTCTGAAACAACAAAAAAAGCCCTGTCATTGTTGCGTTTTTGTGCTTTCTAATTGCCATCGACGCTACTTTTCATTGATTTGACATAAATTAAATCAAATTGTGTCTTTGTGACAGAAATCGCAAGAAATAAAAGAAAAAAATAGAATTATTTTCAAACTTGTAAAAAGTACTTCAAGTATTTTACTCTTCAGGAGCAAGTAGTCAAAAAACACAGAAACATCTGTTTTTATTGCATTAAAACTCAATGCAATAAAAACAGCTGTTTCTATTTTTAACTTGGATTTACTGACTAAATCCACGTTAGACACTCTGCCTTTGAGCTGCATCAAAATACAAAAATAAAAGACATAGAACGCTAATCATCTAACAGCGACGAAGTATTTCAATCATCTTAAATTAACTTACCAGAGCAGTGGACTGAAAAATCTCTCGTTTCATCCTGTGGCGTTAATTTGTCTGAATCTCTTTAGCATCAAATGCTTATTTCAGTTAAAATGAGGTAGATGAGTTAATAATTCATAGCTGCTTCATAACCGAACGGGTCCCTTCTTTTCCCCCTGAGTTTCTGAAATGACAGTGCATTATTCAGGACAAGCACATTTTGGACCTGCGGGTTCCCCCTTACACAGTCACACCCAGCCGATGCATTTGGAGCCGACCTGGTAGAACGGTTCCATTGGGCCTCCTCTTCTCTCCGGCTGACAGAGGATCCGTCTGTACGAATCAAAGCCTGCGGCTGCGTTTGGGATGAGGGAAAAACAAACTGTTCTGAGGTCAGAGCTGAAAATGAACTTGGAGCACAGAGGAGGCATTTTAGAAGGTGGGAAAAACACTGACATTAGGGTAAGGTGTGTGCGTGTGTGTGTGTGTGTAGGTGTGTGTGTGTGTGTGTGTGTGTGTGTGTGTAGGTGTGTGTGTGTGTGTGTGTGTGTGNGTGCGTGTGTGTGTGTGTGTGTGTGTGTGTAGCTGTGTGTGTGTGTGTGTGTGTAGGGGTGGGTGAGGGTGGGATGTTTGTTGCAGTTTGATGATAATGTTGTTAGCTGAGATGAAAATTCTTAGAGCACTTCATGGCTCCACAGGGTCGTATCTCTTTCTAAGAATATTGAATGCTGAGGGTTTGGTTAAATTAGAGACAGACTTCACACTCCTCCATGGGGAGAGTAAGCCAGAGACTGACAAATGTGAAAATTAACATATTCTTGTAACCCTAATAGATGTCAGTCAAGCACATTGGACATCAATTTAAAGCGCTGAGCTGCAACTTTGTAGCAAACGGCTTAGAAAATGAAACTTTTAAACTCTCTCGCGGTCTTAAAAGTCGGGGCTCCGTTGTCCGGCAGGGTTGCACTGACTCCACTTTTATCGCTTTTACGAGGTCTCTTTTTCTTTCACATACTTTCGGGGACTGATGGCCACAGTAGAGCCTTTCTGACAACATGAAGTAGGCTGGAAGAGTGAAGTATCTGAATTAATATGAAGTCTTTTTTTAGCTTTATATTATGTCATAATGTTATCTCCTCATCAAAAACATACCTGGAGAGTTGCCTTGTTTCTTTCATGCATGTTTGAGAAATCATTTAATCTCCCATGGCAACCATTCTGAGGTGCAAAACGCCTAAGTGGACCTAGCACCGCCTTTCAGGACAAAGCTCCTCCTCTGAGCTGCAGTTTCTAATCTTACAGGCTTCCATATCACAGAGCACAGCTACTCCACAACTCCTCTACTCGGCTCCTTCAGACTAGCCAGCAGCAATGAGCAAACACCTGGAGGAACTGTTCACCTGCTCAGCTCATTATAGGAACTACCTCTCAGTGCAGCTCTGGTAAAATTGTTGCTAAAGGGTTAATAGAGGAGCCATGTTGTGATGACTTCCTGAAGGCGGAGTTTCAGAAAGAACAGGAGTTTTTAAAGACAAAGAGAGCCAATTTCGAGGCATTAAGTTGGAAAGTAAATTTTCTTTTCACTCACATTTGATATATGCAGCATTCTTCTAACAACTGGAGCTAACATAGTTACTTGGTTGTGCTGTAAAACCGCACCATGTGGCTGGAAGTCAGTGAAAACGACACAGGCTCCCTATTTATTTTTCTGATTTTGTAAACATGTTTTCTTGGCATTAATATATTTCGTACATGTTTCGTGAATGGGTCTTCTCACATTCTTGAAACTTAGACACTTTTAGTCTCATTTAGGAGAGTGAAGGACGTGA
The DNA here is from genome assembly GCA_903066825.1 of Alfaro cultratus. NCBI lineage: Eukaryota > Metazoa > Chordata > Actinopteri > Cyprinodontiformes > Poeciliidae > Alfaro > Alfaro cultratus. The sequence continues at coordinate 81,677 of CAEFZX010022544.1, read as the reverse complement.
CGTCATCAACCATTTCTGACTTTATTCAAATTCAGTGAAGACATGAGTAGTCTCAACAGGCGAGCCACACAGTTTCAAAACATCAATATTATAATGTGACTAGCGGAAATACATTTCAAAACTTGACAGGAAAGTTTGTGTTTTGCCTTTTAAAATTCTTTCGCTTTGAACAAACTTTTCTGCACAGTAATTTGCGTTTGGCACAAAACCGGCAAGAGACGATGTACATATACACACTGTTTGAGTTTCACATGACAAAATGAAAGAGGGAAAAGAAGAGGAGTAGTTTGCTTTAGGAGGTTTAATGCACCATCCACCTGCAGGCTCTGATCCTGCAGCTGAGTTCTTAATCAGGGTGTGGATACGCCTGTCTGGAATGTGACCCTTCGAGCCCCTTGACCCCCTGTGGCCCCCACCGTGCTCCGACAGCTGGGCAGGTGCTGCCGCAGGGGAGGGGGAGGGGGGTAACAGAGGGCACCAGACACAAATGGTGAATAGTGCATAGCTAGCATCCCCCTCTCATACTCCCACCTCAGCACAAGCTAATGGCTCTCTTCAAATTACCTGTAATCGGGTTCCTGATCTGTTCCTAAGTGTTTCAATGCACGCAAAAAAAAAAAAAAAAAAAAAAAAGAAAGCTCAGGAAATTATGAAGCAATTTTGCTCATCACCACAAGAACATTTGGAGAGTCGGTGAACGTTGTGTTTAATTAAACAAAATTCTAAACAGATGAGCTGAAATGCACTTCTAGCGACCCGGTGTTTTTATACACGCCGTTTGCTGAGTTGTTTTTATAGATTCCATGTCTTTTTTTTTATTTTTATCACCAATTAGGTTATTGAGGCTTGTCCAGTCACGGGTGCCTTGCTAAAGTGTTCATGAGTCATTTTGCAACTTTACAGCCTAACATTTGCATGGTGCATCACTGTGAAGTGAATGCTTTCTTTTCTTTTTCTTTTTATCTTTACTGAAGAAAAACTGGAAAGTGTGGCACGCTTCACTATTCAGCTCCTTTGACTTCAGATTTTGTTCAATTTGGTTTTTATTTCAATACCAGTCATTTAGAGCACATTTTTACACATCTAAAGAGTTGGTTTGTTTCTTTCTTGGTAGTGACAGTTTCAAATCATTTAGCTCGATTTGTTTGAGCAACAACTCTGATCAGTTTCCTTGACCCTGCTGATGAAAATCATGCCCCCTACATGATGCTGCCTCCACCATGTTTCACTGTGGATATGCAGCAATATGGGTGATGTTTTGCTTTCCATCATGTACAGCCTGTCGTAAGTAGGTCAAAAATGTTGTTTTGGTCTCTTTGGATCACAGAGTCTCGTTTTGGCAGCGTTTCTTGCCAACGCTCTCCTACGGTTGTTCCTCTACGTTTTGGTTTTGTGGGCTCTAGTGTTAAAATAATTGTCACAAATCTCTGCAGTCATCTGAGTTGTGGAGCCGCAGGAGGAGCGCTGTGAGCTGCAAACACAGGGCTGTAACAGAACCTGGACGCTGGGGCGGGGAGGGTGGGGGAGATATAAAATCCTATTTCAAGTTTTCCAGGCAATAGTGGAACACACAAAACATGCAAAACTTACTGAAGGTCTTTTTTTTTGGTACTGTTGTAACCATTAAACTGTCTCCCCTTCAGTTCAACCTTACAAGTGGAGACACATTGTTGATATAACCAGCATAAAATAACTTTCAATGAAGTACTGGCAAAGTTTAATGCAATGTTCACAGGTGGCAGAACATTATTGTCAACAGATGCAGAAAGTAACTTAAAAAGCTACTTTTAATGTAACTTGGTTACTTTCCAAATCAACTAATCAGTAATCTAAGTTATTTTTTTCAAAGAGTAATCAGTAATCCGATTAAAGTTACTTTTTCAAAGTAACTATGTCATCACTGACAATAACTAATTGGACAATTTACCTGGCAAATTTTGTTATTGTGACAGGCCAACATACAACTTATGAATTGATACGTACACGGTGTGTTTGATGTTTGTTGTTGTCGTTTTAACAAACAGATTTTTGCTTCAAAACCTGCTGATTTGAAGCGTGTGTAAGTCCCATGACTCCCGGAACCATAATGCTGCACCTGTACTGCCAATACATCACTGTCGATGCTCCAAATTCACCAGTCAGCTCTGACGGCCCTCCGCAACCTGCTTACCCCTCAACCCAAGAGGTAAGGAATAAGAACACACACCCCAAGCCCGACACACACACACTCAGATCCTAAAGCAGCTGCGTCATTATGAAACTCTTTTGAACTTCACACTAGGAGTCAAATGCCACATGTGTTAGAGCAAGACAGATGTACCGCAGCTGCCTCCTGGCTCTGGTTTCATCTACGATCCCTCCACCCACACACACACACACACACACACACACACGCACGCACGCACTGGCCCTCTTCAGCAACCTCAGCTCCATCACGCACAGACAACATCCGCACCTTTGAAGTCTCATCACTAAATCAGATGAACAAACAATCCGGTCAAAAAAAAAGAAAAAGAGAAAACGACTTGGTTTTTTGCAGTGAGTCGTTATTAGTTTAAAGAAGAAGAATAGAAGAGGGGATTTCTATGTTTATCATCATATTGCACCATTTAATTTATACTAAATCACAATATTCTAGGTTGTTCATTCGTGTATTTTTTTTTATTAATACATGGATGATATGTGAATTTTTTTTGTGGTATTTCTTTTACTTCAATAGTTCTGTCAACCTCGGAGCAGCTGGCCTTGTTACATTATTTCTTATAAATATGACGTAAATACGAAGGATTTTATGATAAATGTAAAACACAATTTTAGCCAAAGTCACTATTTCTTGAATGGCGTCTAAAAATCTTTCGTTTCAATGCCTCCCCAATGTTTGTTTGTTGTTTTTTTTCTTGAGGTTTTCTAAAAATATTTACACCTGATTTTTTTTTTTATGTTTGACGAAAAGATCACGAAAAGGGAATTTAGTGCTACACGCTACACAAATGAATTTCAGGGAACACATTAGTCGAGAAATGTATTGAAATTTTAATCAAGCAGATTAGTGTGTAAATTAAATGGTCAGAAATGGTTAAAATCCAACAATAGAGGCTGCTTTATTTTGACAACAAACCACATGTGAACATTTGAACTTTAAGTGATTCATCTGTTAGCTAATTTATCAGTTCCAACAAGAATGATTAGATGGATATGTTTGTGTGATCTGTGTCATAAACATGTATTTGTTAAAAGCTAGGAGTTTCTGAGTTGGCGCAAGAATAAAAGTTTTTATCCATTTTTAGCTAATTTGACAAAAAAAATTCACATTGGTTAGCATGCTAGCAGAACCAAGAGCTAGCAAGCTTAGCTTCTTCTCCCCCAAGCCAAGCATTGTCAGTCAAATTTACTTTACACCTTGTAGCAACAGTTTCATAATATTTCAGTGATGTTCTGTTAATAACCAATAAGCTCTTATTTATTTATTTTTTTGCTCTTTTTCAACATAGCTGCGCATACGAAAAGGGGGGATGAGTAAAGATTAATAACAAATTTAGTTGAGTTGGTATATTTTCAACACTCTGTAAAATTTCATACATTAGACTTTTGGTTGTTTACCATAATTATTTGATGTGTATTACATTAAGACATAAGCCTTTGACGTCACCCAAGATCAAGAAGAAGAAAATAGCCAGTTTTACCGTTTGAATTGTTTTATGAATGCAGTTACCCATCTTCACCATGTGGGGGCAGTGTAAAACCCCTTCTCTCCACTGCTGGAATCTCTTTCTACTGTCCGGACTAGTCATGGTTTAAACAGATGTTTTTAAGAACAACATTGTATTATTACTGTTTTTGTTATAAGTTAAGAATGCCACACTTGTTCACGTGTTTGTTTTTTTAAATTTAAGGCCAAAACTTTTTTTTTTCTTTCATAAAAGCACATTCAGGAAAGAAACAAGCAAAGCTCTTGAAATGAGTTTTATATGTTCCTGCCTAATGACAGGATTCACTTTATAAGATCATTTTGTTCTTTTTCTTTATTATTATTATTATTTTACTACGTTCTTATGATGAATAGAACATATTATTTTTGAGCCGCACAGTTTACTTTATCAAGAATTGCCATGGGTTTGAGTCGGATCTCATTCTTCAAATTTTAGTAAAAAAAAAAGAAAAATCACTTTTGAAACACGGTTGGAGTCAGAGTGACAGCCAGCTGCAGCAGCCCCCTCTATACACACACACACACACACACACACACCCACACACACACACACACACACACACACACACACACACATCCCATCGCCATTTGTGCTGATTGTCAGCCTATTGGCTCGTTTTTAAGATGTTTCCGAACAATCTGCAGCTCGCCTGCGTCTGGAAGCACTTCGGCAGACACACAAAACCTTTGTGTTTCTAACCTGGATGGGAAGGGGGGGAAAAAATCACTCAGGAGGAGAAACTGCACAGGACTCGAGGAAGGATGGGATTATTCTCTTGTTCTTGGCACAAATGTTCAGTTCAAGTTAGAATAGAAACAACCGGACTTTCTGACTGTAAGCACCAGACGCTGTGTTACATTCCTGCTGGTGTTCAGTGATGAAGGCAGACACAAAATGAAGCAGAGCACAGATAAAAACATTTTAAAACAAACAGCACAGTCTACGGATTTAAGCGTGAATGAGTTACTCAACAAGTCAGAACGTTTGACACGAGGTAAACAGAGAAGAAGGAGGAAAGGGGATGTGTTTTACAAGAAGCTACGCTGACAGTGAAGTACATTTAAAATCATGCCACTGTAGTGGGATTTAGTAAAACCGTCAAACAAAAAGGTTATCGTACATATTTACAATTTTTAAAAAAGCATTCTGTGTCCATGAGCCGCTGCAGATATTTGTGGGGAGGAGGAAAAAAAAACATAACAAGAAAACAAAAACTCAAAACACACAAACACGAGCTCCAGCAGCGAAAGCGTGTTTCTCCTACTTTGAAACCCAATTGTTCCCAAACGTGGGGAGGAATTTCTATGCTTCACATTCCTAAAAGATTTAATATTTCTCCCCTCCCTGCTCGGTTGTGTTTTTGCGTCTAGAGCTGGATCAGACGAGGTCGGGGCGGATTGAAGGTGGATGCTGTCGATTGTTTCAGGTGTGAACGCCGACATGCGGCATCGGAGGAACAAACAGTAACGGCGTCGATGCTCAGAAAGCGCACTTGTTTTATGAAATTGAAATTTGCGTGCGAAGGCCGCGTTCTGTTTACATTGTTGTTGTTTGCTGCGTTTAAAACCAGAATCTCCATTTGTTGAAAGAGACTCCAGCTCATTAACCAAATCAACAGCAAGCAACAAACTGAAAACTTTGTTCTCCCTCAATAACCCACTACTTCAGTGCTTTTATTTCTAAAAGCCGTTTTGATATTTACCTCTGCAGATGACTGTTAATCCGCCATCATGCTGCCTCAGAAAGCTAAGGCCATTTTCTTTCACAATAAAGTCCCTATTGGTCATTTTTGGAAATTACAATTGCATGTAAGTATTTAAATGGCTTGAAATTAATCATATAATTTCACTTTACATCCACTAATTTCAGGCTTCTCAAAGTACTGAATCACTGTTAAGTGGAAGCAAAAAAGGTTTTCAAATGTTTTACAGGTAAAAATCTGAAAAGTGTGGTGTGCTTTTTTTGCATCCAGCCCCTTTGATCTAATACTCTCAAATAAAAATCCAGCGCAATCGACTGAGTTTAGAAGTCGCCTGCTTAGTGAATAAAGTCTTTCTGCGCACAATTTATGAATCCACCTGAAGACCTCAGAGGTTTGCAGCATCGTGGTGGCGGCAGCATCGTGGTGGCGGCAGCATCGTGGTGGCGGCAGCATCATGGGAAGCTGGTCGAATCGATGGAGCTACTTACATCTGGCCAGTAGGCTCACCTTGCAGCAGGGCGACACGAAACAAATAGCCTGAGATACAATCAGAGGATATTCATGTGTAAAAATGTCCCAGCCAAACACCAGACAAAAAAAATTAATTTAGAATCAGGGGAAAGACTTGAAAATTGATATTTAGAGATAGTCACAATTTAATCTTGTTTGAAAATTTCCAATCTCTAGATGTTCAAAGCTGGTAGAAACAAATGTGTTGTTCGATAAAGTATTAATCCAGGACGACTGAACACACGCGCACAACTTTCCGAAGGACAAATTGACAACCGGGTTTTGGTTTTCTGTCTACTTTTTACCATGCAGGCCTGTCACATGGCTAAATGTCAGTAAAAATGACACCGAAGAGGAAAAAAATCTGAAAACACCAAAAGCAAAATGGCAGCTGAACATGGGGGAACATGGCAGCTGGAGATGCTGTGTGTAATTGAGCAATTACAATAATCTTTTGCTGAAGATATTTCACTCATTTCTAGGTTTGTGTTATTTAAAGGCTCATCTTTTAGGGCACAAACATCCACACTGCGTGCCTGTAGATATTCGGATGTGCCAGTTTATCTCGGAGAGCTAGCGGCGCTAGCAGTGGAGCTTAACTGTCGGCCAATCATTACGAAGAGATCGTTAAGAAGAGATGCATTACGCCACCACAGGTATTGTCTGAACTACTTCAGTGCTTTTTATTGCCTTTTTTATTATTATGTTTTGTTGTTTTTCTTTAGCTAACAGACCGTGTGAAGTATTTAGTGCAAATGGCGTAGTTTTTTTTAGAAATCGGTTTGCAGCTAAGTACTTGCAGCCAGTTTTTGTTTTCTTTTCTTGTTTACGACACAAACATCTGGGGTTTTTTTTATTGTTTTTTTTTTTATGAGGAAAACACCAACAGATCTATAACCAGAGCAAGGGAATTCATAGAGTTCATTGTTTTATGCTGACAAATCAGGTGTAAGTCAGTGGGTTCACACTGATTTAGTTTTTTTTTATTGATTGATTGTTGTCTGCTGATTCGCTGCTGCAGCATGTGTGACGGTGGGGGGTGAGGGTGAGGGTGGTGTAGCGTTTTATTGGACAGGCCTGGGATTGAAACATGTGGACTGAACAAATCAACACAGCAGACTGAACGTACAGCAGGGGTGGGGAGTGGTTACATACACATACGCGCTCTTCCAGTGGTGAGCCTGTCAACTCTTTACAAATATATTCTCATTTGTTACTTAGTGAATTCTCAGTCACTTCAAGATAAAAAAAAAAGAAAAAAAAAAAGCAGTTAATATGTCAGACATAGGGAGGAAAAAGTGCAATTATTTTGGCGCCGCTTTGTTGCTTTTCTTTTTTTCTCTCTCTCTCTCTCTCTCGTTCTTTTTTTTTTCGATTCAGAAACTTCTTGATTTCTCTGCTCCGACTTTAAGGTCCCGTCAGGAAGCGTGCAGACGCGTGGCCTCCGTCCCCTCTGCTCTCGTCTTCAGCTTCTCGTCCGTTCTCTCCTCACGCCAGACGGCCGACTGGAAGAACAGACACAGAGAAGAAGCGTTGGAGAGAGAACGTGCGCGACTCAGCTTGTTTTTGTCTTTATTTTTGTATGTTGGTTTTTACATGAGTTGACGTGCGACAGCGTATTAGGGCCATTGTAGATTTAAGGAAATGAATTAATTAAATTGATTTTAGATTAAATTTCCGTCAAAAAACTCAAGACATTTTGAGATTGATCTCAGAAATTGTCTAGGAAAAAAACAAGGACATTTCTGAAGTTCTAGAATAAAAAAAAAAAATTCAACTATTGAAACTCAGATAATTTCCAAAAATCGAAAACTTTTGAGACTTTGAGAATTTCTCTGTTTTTTTTTTTTTGTTTGTTTTTTTTAGAAAATCTCTGAGATGAATCTCTAAATTTTTCACTTTTTTTGTGAGCAGATTTCCTCCTGGCCCTAATACGCTGTCACACTGACATGACATGGAGCAGACATGTGTTTGCTTTAAATGATACACACAGAAGTGAAATGTGTGTTTTATCAAATGTGTGAGAAAATTTAAAAAAAAAGTTTGGTTTTTTTTTCAATTTAGAGCCAAAGTTATTTAACTTAACTTCTAAAAAGTTAAGAGGTGAGAACGACTTCAGAACATCAACTTTATATACGGGACCTTCAAAAAGTATTCACACCCCTTTAACTCTTTTACAGTTTGTCATATAAAAATCTAAACTTTAAATGTGTTTTATTGCATTTTATTTTGACAGAACAGAAACAAGAGATTTTAATTGTAAGAGGAAAGAAAACAAGTAGTTTTTATATGACTTTTTACAGATAAAAACCTGAAAGGTGCGTTGTGCTTTTACATTTAGCCTCACTGAAAAGAAATATGCCTCCAGCATTACACATCTAGAGAATGACACTTTCTTTGTTGCTAATTCTCATTGAGATCGTCTTTGGTCAACAACTTCCAAGTCGTGCCACAGATTCTAAATCGGATTCGAGTCTAGACTTTGACTTGGCCGTTCTGACACGTGAATAAGCCTATCATCTAAACCACTCCATTGTGGATTTAACAACATAGCGCTGTCCTGCTAGAAGGTGAACCTCAACTCTTGATATCCGCTCATGTCGGCCAACAGTTTTTTATTCTCAAATGCTCAATATTTCTCTGGTCCTGCTGAAAAGAAAAGCTTCCCCACTGAGTAAAGAAACTCCCTTGTTTCTCTGTGTGAATGCTGTTCTGTTTTCCTCTATATTCCATAAATCTAAACCCAAACAGTTTAGTGGATTAAGGTGGAGGCCTTTACAGAACATCGGATTTGCACTCAGAATAAATAAAACTAGGCGTATTCTCATAATTAGGTGGCTTCAGAAAGCGATCAGTTGCTCTGAATTTCATTTTAGGGGTATCAGATTAAATGGGGTTGAATAAGAATAAGTTGGTCTAGCATCCATTTACGTTTGTGCACAAAATGAGACCGATTCAAAGAGATACGAATACTTTTGAAGGGTGAATCCTTTATGTGTTCACATTGTCCATCACACAGCCGCTCAAGTCCTGGTCTGTTGTGCAATCGGGCCCAAACTGCCCAGGAGAGTCTCCCGCTCATTTGTCAGTCAGAAATGTTGGGGGTGGGAAACAAAAAAAAAAAAAAAAAACGAGAGGAAGAAAGAATGATGGAGAGGCTTGTGAGAACAGAAGATGGGCACGGAGAGAAGATTGCTTGCAGATGTCCCGTCCGTCAAATGGAACCAAGTTAGACCTCCGATTTGTTCTGGGCCGCACGTTTCTACAATCAAACTACATCTTACGTCAGATCAGGCCAGTGAAGGACGACTAGGCGTATTTTTGCCCGTCCGACTTTACGGCACACATCAAACTGCGTTTCTGTGTGGGTGGAGGGCGTCTGGAGCTCGTGGGTTAAGGTGGTGGTGGTGGTGGGGGTTTAGGGTCACGCAGGTGCACTTCCTGTCACTGCTGGCCGTGTACGCAGTAAATTACAAGCCCAGCTGATTTCACTCCCAGGGCTTCTCCAGAGTTTTTATGAAGTATTTACTACTAGGCTTGCTGTTTAAACTTGAGGGCATCACAACTCATCCCACACGCAATAAATCAGAGGCTGCATTCCATGGGAGCAGATCCTGTAGTGGGAACAACAGCGCAGCCACTTCAAGAGGAGCGTCTCAATCCAAAGCGCTACATTTCATTTTGAGTGCGTTTCTGTTTTACATAAAACAGTTTTTATTCCTTCGACCTCACAAATTACTTGCTCATAAAAACAAATAATGCTGATTCTCGAGATCGAAACGCCACAACTATGTTACTGGCGTGTGTTTTTTTTTTTTTGGTTGTTTTTTTTTTGGCAACAGTTTTTTCTGCTATATGCTACTTTGGACCCCCATCTACTTATTCAAGGTTCAGGGTTTATACATTTTCCTGTGGAATGTAACATCAAATTATTTGCAGAAAAAAAAGCATCTTCATGATCCCTAAGAGTTTTGGGAAATATTCTGTGGCGTGAACTATGGGTGGGTGAGATCGACTTCAAAGTTTTATCATTATTTTGTGATAAAGGTGACGATAAGAACTATTTATTACTTTTTGTTTTTAGGTAACCGTACGGCTGTGCTTAGCATTTATACCTCCACAAACACAAATTATGCTCATGAAAGGTATTTCCACTTGTAATGAGCGTAATAAGTCTGACTTGGACCACGAAACTGCACACAGAAATTGCATTTTCATATTTATTAATGCAATAAATATCAAAAATTTCATCAGCACAGACATAGAGCTGATTGACACCAATTTTGTTTTGGTCTTAAGAAGGTACAGTGGCTGGTTGACCTTCGTGACCTCTGAAAACATTTATTCATATCCTTAAAGTGATAGCGGCACAAGCAAAAAACGTTTTACTGCCCAATCCAGCACAGTTCTGCTTTTTTCAAAGAGTTTCAATGTGATCAGTGGTTTAAAACTTTTTTTAAAAAGTCGACTTGCGATCTTTTTACCTCGGCAACACGTACGCTGTACCAGCCTCTGCAAACATTTCTGACATCGTCTTCCCCTGAAGTCATGCTTTCCTTCTCTTTTAGCTCAGATAAATGTCTCTGTTGTTCAGAGCCGAGTGACATTAGTGCCCAGGAATTGGCCACGCAATTACCAGGCTCCAGAGCGCTTAACGTTCCTCCCTCTCCTCTCTGCCCGCTCACTGAGGAGATTGTCTCTGCCATTAACAACACAAAGCTCCCAGCCTCTCTCTGGACACCTTGGCCCCACTAGTGATAAAGACCTGAAAGCAGATCCTGTCTAGCGCTAAATCGTCTCACCTCACCTGGGACCGGCCAATAAAAACGCTTCGGCTCGAGAGCTGGGAATTGTGCTGCATCAGTACATGGTGGCGAGAACCAACTGAAGATCACGGCTAATGATGAAGGGGATTTTTAAAGGGTTTTTTTGCATCAGATTGATTTGGGTTCAAGGTAGTGATCTTAGGAATAAAGTGTTTGTCTTTATCAAAGTCCCTTCTGACAACTTCTGTTCCTATTCATCCTGTTAGAGTGTCAAACTGAGCTAAAGCTGTAAGTGATGCAGAGTAATTCGTGTTGGCTCCAAGAGGACAAGATTCTGGGCTTGGACTTCTGGTCCCAGACCTGCTTAATAACACCGTCGTTACAGTTCCACCTTCCAGATAGAGCCAGAGAAAATACAAGACACACTCAGACCTACTGAAAGAAACATTTTCACTGTCTCCTAAGTTTGTTCTGTGTCTCTCCTGACGACCCCAATCACCAAGGCTGCTGAGCAGATAATAATCACTCCAACTACCATTTAATTGCTACCTTGATTTTTTTTAAAATTGTTTTTAGCAAAAGCATTGCAATCACAAGGTTCACAAGAGAAAATATATAAGGATAACTGTCTGCTGAAAGCCGACTGCCACTTTCTCAGGGACCTCTCACTCTCTCACACACGGTGTTCAGATCGTTTTCTTCGCTGGTGCCAGTGAGCGAAGAGTGATGGGGTTCGAACAAATAACGTGTCTCAAATGACCACAACGCCTAGGAAAAGGCACTTTCTGTAACGTAGCCGTGAATATACACGCAAACGGCGTTGCCGCGACTCTCCAGAGCTGCGTCAGGACACGACATGATTTACAGCCTAGTAAAAGCAGCTTGACTTAAAGCAATCCAGGCCATTGAGGAGCAGCAAAGCATACCTGAACACAAAGGTTGTCTATCTTAGTCAACCTTGAGCGGGTGCCATATGTTCCCGGTTCTTTCACGCGAGCTTTCCGCGTCTCCTTTACTTATTTCATAACTCACTCTCTCCACAGCCTTCACCGGCTCCGTGTGCCTGAGTGGTACCATAAGAGCCACATAAAGACGTCAGGCTGTTCACCTCCCGCTCCTAAACATGTAGGTGATAGATTCAGTGACTGTAGTAAAAACAAGCCTCCCTCTCCTCCGCTCCGGCCCTCCTGGGGCTGTTTATTCTGGCGACTCGTGAGCAACCCTGACGTTATGCCTGTTTAGAACCACTGTTCTCCGCCGCCCGCCCTCACCAAGCCCAGGGTAAACACATGACTTCAGTGTTTTGTGGCGCTGAGCGAACCCGGTAGCCAGGCTCCGCAGCACCGGCGGGAATAAAAATCAGCATGTGAATTCCAGGGAATCCAAGCGGAGTGAGTAATTGAGAGATGAAGGAAGATGACTTGGAAAAGGAAAGGTGGTGGTGGGGGGCGGGACAAAAAAAATAAAAGACTTTGGTGATTCTTCTCAGTTTCTGGGTTTTTCTCAATACTTCTACCATCTCAAGGTCAAATCAGCAACACTTCAACATGGACACAGCAAAGTCACTGAAGTGTTAGACTAGCTAACAACGGGATAATGAGTCAATAATTGAACAAATAATTAACCTAATTGTTAAAAGAACTTGACTTATGTTTCTGTTTTGTCAAAATATATTGTGGCGTTCACTGCCATGACAATAAAATTGATGATAAAAAAATATCTAAAATACATCACAATCTCATTGGGTATGAATTTACACTTGAAACTAGAACTGTACACACATTAACACAGAATCTAAAAAAAAACCCACAAGACTTTGTCCGTTACAAATTATTCTACTGTATTTGCTAAATGCCAGACTAAAAACGGTTCATTTGTTTTGCACTTTTCTTGAGATACTTATCAAACAAGATAACTTGGGTCATTTTGGTCATTTTTCTAACATTATGAGCCTCCCCAAAAATTTATGACAACATATTGCTGGAGTTTTCCTCCTGACAAACGTTGTGTAACTGAGTCAGGATTGTGAGATGCTTTGCTCATAGGCATCTTTTTAGCTCTGACCAAAACATTAACTTTGTGGTTCTTCAGCCACTTTGTAAATAATTTGATTGTCTGCTTATGGTCTTTGTGTATTTGGAAGACCCATTTGGACCCAAGCATTAGGTTTCTGGTTGATAAGACATCTCTGAGATCGTCAGACGTTACCTGGGTTATTATTTTCCTTTTTCAGTAATGGCTTCTAGACATTCAAGCACAGAACTCGTTTCAGTGTGAATGATCTCTTACAAGTTTCTGCCAACTTCTCTTCTTTTGTTTTATCATTTATGATAAATTGTAAAACAAAAGGTGAAGTGTTTTAATCATAAAACACTTCACCTAAATCTCTTTGACAACCTGTCTGCTTCTGACTCTCCAATCCTCTTCCTAAAATCTTGTCTGATGTCGGTTTTGGCTTTTGATTTCTACGATGATGTCACATAAGGAAGCTGAGTTGCACTCAGTAAAGCCTGGCGGGCCACCAGGCTTTACTTGTGCCCCCACCAGGCTAAGCATTGCGTACTTATTTGAGTCTTTTTAAAATGTTTGCATTTTTTAAGACGTTAAAGTTGATGTTCACGTATTAATCTTTCAATCTTTCAGTAACACATAATTATCAAGTGATATTTTCAAGGGTCCTATCAACATTAAGCATTTTTTTAACTAGCACCCAACCACCAGGCTTAGCAAGTTTTCTGGGGGAAACCTTGTGAGTGTAAGAGGTTTTTCCTTAAAACGTATCCGTATTTCCGTGTACAGTTCATTCCTGGTCTTTGTGGGGCACCACAAGCCCCTGAGCAGCTTGTGCTACCCAAGCCACAAGCTGTGGCATTAATACATTAGACTTCCTGAATACATTAGACTTCATCTAAAAACATGTAATACTGCCCATTTTAATAGTTCAAATACCAAAGATATCTTAATGTGCATTAATAATCACAGTGGAAACCGTCTTAGTAATACGGCAGAAGCTAACAATATTCCTTATTTCTGCTCTTAGAGGAATGGTGCTTCTGGATTGGCTGCTTTGCAAACACCAGCCAATAGTGAGTCAAGCAGCATTGTGCCAAAGTATTTAATTAGCTGCATTTTGTATATATATATATATATATATATATATATATACACATGAATAGAAGGAGGCTTACAAAACTACGGCGTCATCATCTGTGCTTTTCCAAACTGTTTAAAGACAAAGTAGCATGTAACCTTCTGAACTTTACGCAAGTAATCAAAATTCAGTAGCAAACAGTTTTAATCTGTAACGAAGAACTGGAAGAACAAAGAACACTTTTGATTACTTAAAAAAAAAAAAATGTATCTATGAAATAAGGATTCCCTGTCCTTCCATGATGAATAATCTTGCAGTGAACGGTGACTAAGTGACAGTTTTAATGCATGTGTACATAAATGTGTTTAAGGCTTTAAGCAGTGCTGGTGAGAGCAGACCCGCGTGCTTACTGAACAGTTTTGTCCCTTGCCTTGTTCCTTGACTGCCGCTTGTCAACGGGCTTCCTGCAAAAAGAGGAAAATGACAGGAATCAAACTCGATGGACACGTGTCTTCTTGATTTATTTGGTTAAATCCCTGAGTCTGAAACAATACACAGGACTCTCAGTAGTTGCTGCACTTCTGACAAAAACGTGTTAAATCTTAAAATAAACTCAAGTTTCATTACAATAGCGTCATCCTATAAAACCAAACCTTTCATTTGAGGGTGTTTATTTAGTGGGAACACATTAAATCTTAAGGAATTATTGCTAACAAATCTAGCAGCGCTGCACATGTTGCTGCATTATATAATATTGGAACATTCCAAACATTTTTTTAGTTTGACTGATGACTTAAGGATGCTCAGTAAATTTAACTACTGGCCTGGAGAAATTTACCCATAAAATTACTATTTACAGCTGAGAATGTCGTATTTTGCACAAACAGATTTAGATAGTGGTGAACCGATTGCAGCTTTTTGGCCGATCACCGATCTTTTAAAAAGCTTAACCTGCCGATTCTGATTTTGGTCGATACAATTTATTTTTTTTTGCCAGTGGGGTAACTATTGTTAATTATAAACATGCAGACATGACTTGGTGGGCCGGTCGGTCAGTCAAACCTTTCTCACCGGAGAGCAAAAGAGGACAGTGGTCGATTCTTAGACTTTTGCCAAGCTAGATAAAATCGGTGGATAAGATCGGCTTCATATGTAAAAATCGCCCAATCACTCATCTCCCAAAATTAAGGAAATCGGCACCAATAAATCGGTGCACCCCTAGACTTTTGTAATATTAAAAGTTTAGGTCACGACTTGCATTTTTAGTGGTGCCTGAAGCTGGATATCAAATTTATGACATTTGTCCTTTATTTTGTTAGCATAGAATCGGTCAGCCTATCGATGCCTGTGAAATAAAACTACCTGGAATATTTTTTGTTGCTATTCAAACTTTTGATTAGGATTTTTGAAATAATTTTTTTTAGCTTCATCAGAGGGTCATCTTGCTTCCCCAGGTTTTTACTTTAGAACGGGAAAGACAAAAGAGCATGTTGTTTAAATCAAACACATAGGTGATAACCTTCATAAGTCTCAATAAAAACTATTACACGTCATCCACATTCCAGCTGATTGATTGGAAGGAAAAGCCTTTGATTTGTCCTACCATCACAAAGATAAACGCGGGATTTATGATATGCATTGCTGAAACTTTAACTGGAAGCGTTGCCATGGTGATAACAGACTGAATTTGAGTTATAAAGCAAAATCTTTTTACCATCAAAGAACATTCTAGTTGTGTTTTCACTACAGGAACAGGGTATATTTCTGTGGCCGTTGTTAGTTTTTTCAACATTATAATTCAGTCATTTCAGTTTAAAACAGTCTAAAGCTCTCGTCGGCTTTAATTGTTAAATTGCTGACATCTGTTAACATCTGTCAGTGGCTACAAATATGAGTAAATCCCTCATTTAAGTAGTATGTTAGCAGTTGGATAGAAATAAAAAAGGGCTCTCATGTAGTTAATGCTCCTTTGGGACACATCTCATTCTTTATATATATTGAACTGAATGTTACAAACTTCCTCTGACTTTGAAGTCGTAACAGAGTTTGTTTAAACACGACTGCTGCCAGAAAACAATAATATTGTTCTGAAACTATTTTCTAGTAATATAATGGTAATGGCATAATGATTCAAGAACACATTCTCAGAGCTCAGTAAACTTTCAATTCTAATAAACATATAAAACTGGAGCTGGAAGACATTTTAAATACTTCAAGTAAATAAACAAAACAACTGGAACAACAAATAAAATTAGCTATGAACTCGATATAAACAAAATTGTTCTTCAAGAAAAAAAAAAGAGAGGCTAGTTGAGACTAAAGCACCAGACTTAAGATTGTTGTTGTCCATTTTTTGGCAGAAAGAGAGAGAAAGAGAAAAACAACAAATCATGAAAATGGAAATTATTGAGCTAATTTTAATTCATCATGCGATTAATTGATTTATTGAATAAAAGAGGAGGCAAACTAAACTCCTAATGGGTAAAAGGTTCAAGCACAAAGTGAGCAAACACTAATTTTTCCTTTTTTTGTATTTTATTAGATTATGCCTCTGAATATATATTGAGCTAATTTAAGGCCATGGAGTTTGATAAAAAAAAAAAATTTAAACCAAAAAAAATAAAAATAAGATTTGAAACTGAAAAAAAGTTTGAAACCAAACGGAAATTTTAAATTGAAAAAGATTTCAAACTACATTTTTAGTTTCCATTTTTTCTGTTCAGGTTCAATTTGTTTTCTTTTGAACAAACTTTATAGCTCCAATTTAGCTCCATAAAATTAGAACTATAGTTCTGTTTCACACTTTACGGATCTATACCAGTAAAAATCTATATTTATATATAAGATACTGAAGTCTAACAATGTGTTTTATAAAAGAAAATTTAAAAATCCCCAAACCAATTCTCCAAAGAAAACTTCTCTTACCGTCTTTGTTGACACCCAGGCAGCCTTTCAGCTCCTGCAGCGAAATAGCCTTGTCCTTATTCAGATCACAGTAGTCGGTGAACTTGCGGGCACATTTCTTAGGTTTAGCTTTCTTCTTCAGGTACCTCTTGAAAGGTTTGAGTTCCTTCTTGTTGATGTCATTGCTGCCATTGTTATCCAGCTGGGCAAAGTACCAATGCACCACTCTTTCCTCCAGAGTGTGACTGGGATCAGGTTCAACAAACCTAGCGGGTGTTAGAGGCAGATATGTGAAAGGGTTACACACACCCTCAGACAAAGGATCAGCATTTTTACGGCGCTCTTTATTCAGTCTTACCTCCCGCCACCAGAGGGGGCCGGTGAGTTTATGGCTTGCACCATGTCGGTTGTGAGAGCGTCTAACAAGCTTGTAATGAATTCCCCTTTCTTCCCCTCTGGGCAGCCTGGTACAAATCAAAGACAAAAAATAAATAAATAAATAAAAAATGAATATGCTAAAATTACCTTCCGCCGCTAATTTGGGTCATTATGGCGCAGTGAGGCTGAGGCACCTCGACACCAGCAGGACGGATACCCAAACAGAGACCGTCGTCGTAAAGCTCAAGGTGAATAAAGGATCACGTGCTCAACGCAGGTGACGGTCCGGTTGTTTTCGTAAGAGAACAGAGCCGAGGCACATGGAGGGAGGTGGGAGCTTTCTGTCAAGCGGCGCAGACCCGTTAACTTTTATGACATAATTCCGAACACCTCGGGTAGTTCCTTTTAATTACCCAGATGTATGCGTTTGAAGGGCACGCTTAACCGGGGCAAAATTTTCCCTCCTAATTGTCTTTTGTAGAGTAACTTCAAACACAGCTGCACTGTAAAATAAAGCTCTCTTTGTTCGGTCTTATCTGTCTTGGTACGAAGTTTTTTCATTTCTTGTAAGGCTATATCTTTTTTGTCATTGATGATGGCTCTTGTCTTTTTCTCTCTCTGGCTCAGGCTGTTCATCCGCCAGGTGATTCCAGTTAGCATTTCACACAAGAGGACAAGCTTGAGGAGGCACTGCCTCGCTGTGCCTTCATCCAAGTGTAAAATGAGGTTGCTATGAGGCACAAACTAGCAACAAAATGTCAAGGACTTTGCCACATAGGGTGGTGGATGGGCGGTAAAGTCCTGGTGGATGTATCTAAAGCACTTGAGTGGCGCTCTCACGTCAGGTCTCACCGTGTCATCGTTTTTGAGTTAATCAAGCATTTCTTGCTTCGATTTAGATTGAACTGGTCTCCTTTTGAGGTTTTTTTAATGAGACTTAATGTGCGACTAACTGACCAAAGTTGACTTAGTCGCAGGAGATGAGGTCTTCTTGTGACCATGTGTTGTAAGAATGTAAAAATACTCCAGTAGCTGCGTTTCCCATTAACCATAAAATTACGAAGAAAAATTTCCTTCCTGGAAGCATGCCAATTTTGGAAAAGATAAAACTCGTGGTTGTTAAGTTGTAGCATTACGATGAGGTGGTTTTTCAGCCGAGTCAAAATGTACGACTATTGGCATCGCAAGAGTCACGTGATCAACAGCCGGACGTTACTACTGGCGAAAACCACGAAGAAGACTGCAGTGGTTTTGTAGTTTCTTTTTGTGTTTGATTTTTTTCGAACAGCGTGCAGCTGCCTCCACCTTGGCTCTCACAGAACCCCACCGCTCATAAAACGTTGTCTGTCATTCAAACGTGTTGAATCCATAGCTCTTCTGTAAAATCGCCGACTGCAAAACAACGCATACGCTCTCATTTATAGCCAGTTTGTCGCTCCAACGGTTGAGCAAGACGCCGACGTCTCCTCTGATGGCTGATAGAGGAATATACCAGCTACCATGGTTTTTAATGACTTCTCCTGTGAACTATTACCAACTTTTCCTTCCCTGCCACAGCATAATACCACCCTACTGTGCTTTATAGAAGGTGCAATTTTCATAATTCAACAGTAAAATCAAACCTAAACTCATAAAACACATTGTAGCTTGTGGCTGCGAGGCGATTAAAATCAGATAAAGGTTTGAGCGGTGATGCAGAGCAGTGGGTTTGGGTTTGTTGTGATGCTTCATGACATCATTCTACAGTACATAAAATTGTCCCCAACACCCCCAGACGCCCCCTTCGCCCTGAAGCCCCTACCAGCTCAACACTCCCACCTTCCATAAAACACGCCACACATCTGCTGCACAGACAGGAGCCTGCTCCGCTCTGTAGACCCACCAGATGGGGATTTAAATACGAGATCCAAAGAAGCTTTACGCAGTGGCGAAACAGAGTTAGCTCAGCAATGTTACAAGTTCCTATTTTTACAGGAACTTGTAACTTCCCAGAAAACCATTTTTTTTATTATTATTATTTTCATAGAATTCACTTGTCAATATGTTCCAAAAGTATTCATGCACCTTCAACTTTTTCTAATTTTATTTTTATGACAAATTAACACAAAATAGAAAATCACTGTGAAGTGGAAGGAAAACGATCCATGGTTTTTGAATTGGTTTAGTTACCCGAAAGGATCTAAAAAGTGTGGTGTGCACCTGTATTCAGTCCACTTTTACTCTGCTACCTCCTTCTGTGTGTAATTTAATGTCAGCATAAATCCCGTTGTTCTTTGAAGGCCTCAGTCACAACTGAAGACCAGAGTCACGACGACAGCAGCTGCAGGGTTATTTTTTCCATGAATATCATTTTGCAGGCTTTAATCATTAAAGGCCTGTGGATTATCACAAACTTCTTCTAAACTAAAAACTTATTTTAATTTACTTTTAGAGCGTAACCGGTGTGCATTTATAATGCTTTTCAAAAAGCTGACCCTAGTTTTTCCTCCTGTCTCCTACCGTTGGAAGTCGGGACCAGCGCAATCGTTTTTGAGTCAACCACCTTGAAATTGGTTAACGAGATTAATGCTGCTTTGATCAGATTTCACAGTTTTAGAGATAAAACACGGCACATAAACCACTGAGAGTAGTGGAAAAGCACACAAAAACTGGCCAAGGTGGATAAAATGGTTTCAGGAAAGTCCAAAAGAATCTCTAATGTTTTTAACGGGGCGGCGTTGTGTGTTTTCCAGGCAAATGGTGCCATTTTATAGCACAATCAAGTAACTATGTTACCTTAAGTTGTTCATAAAATTCTGTGCACATAGAAAATATGACTTAAAAGAAATACGACTGCGTAATTTAAAGCTTTGAAATTGGTCCTTGACTTAATTATTTTGTCTCCGTATCTGGTCTAAAATTTCAGGAAGTAAAATGTCTCCAAAGCGAATCAACGTGTGTGAAAGAGGAAGGGAACCTTGCAGGGGTCTGACGTGGAACGGGTCCTCCGGGCCCGCGACGTAAGACCGGGCGTCTTCGTCACACTCCGGAGTCTTGTACCTTTTTACAGAGAGACAAAGACGGGTTTCATCAGAGACTGAAAGAGAAAAGAGGAAGCATCCGTGGGACGGATGGATTCACACAGACACATTAAATTTAACAAAACCCGCAGATCAAAAGAAAACGTGCGTAATATAATTCTCACCGATTCATTTTGCTGCACTTGGTTCTGCACGCATAAATAAATGTTTTAAAATGCCCTTATGCCCTTGCCTCTTATTAATTCTTTTTTTTTTTTTATAATAATAAACTCAAGAGCCTTTTTTTTTAAAAGAAGCATAACAAACTGTTTGGCTTTCAGTCTGGTATGACTCGTTTTTTCCTGGCTGTTCTTTCAGTGCTTCTTTGAATGCAACGAGAGCTGGAGCATGTGTACCTCATTTTGCTTTTTCAAATCAACAGCGAGTTGTCATGTCTGTTTTCTACTGTCTGCATGGCCCGTGACTAAACCCTGGACACCGCCGTCCCAAGAAAAGAAACCCTGGCAGTGAAAAAAAAAGAAAGAAAGTGGGGGCAATGCACCTTTAGGTACGGAAACAATCCCTTCAGGAGTGTTATCTTTCCTGTTTCCTTGAAATGAAAGTAAGAATTCATCCCGGTTGGTCCAAGTTCTGACACACGAGATTCATTTGACACTAAAAAGGCATCAGATGGATTTACAACATGACACGTTGTGTATCAAAATGGAAAATATTTACTTTTTGTATAATTTGACACTTTATTTTATCCTCTAAAACACAAGCCGCCCTCTGTGTCCGAGCGCTCACACGCGTCTACGGTTATCCAAACATCTATTTGTCTCGCTTTCTCGTTTGAGGTCCGATATCCTTGTTTTCAACATAAACCGAACAAGACGCTGCTTCTGCAAACATTAGTTTAAAGCATCATTATTCGTCATATTTCTGGGTTTGGAGATCCCTCTAACAAAGACCAACACAAAATATAAATATAGGTCGCTGCCAACGGCTAAAAGCAAAGTAAACACCAGAGGCCGAACTGAAAACACAGGGCCTTTCACAGGCTGAGTGTTTATAGCCAGCTAACCAATACTGACATCATTGCTTGAAATTATTCACTTTGCTAAGTAAACATTTAAGAGAGGCCTGGGTCTAAAATTTGGAGTGTTTATTTTTTTTTCTTTCATGACAAACGGCGAGATTTGATAAAGAGATGCTTTGAAAACACAGCTTATACAGATTGGCGCGTTGAAAAATGCGACGTGTGGGTCGAAACGGGAAGAAGGCTACGCTTACCGCCATTTTGAACAGTGCGTGCGTGTTGGGATGAAGGGTGAATTATTGTCATTTATGCCACCTGCCTGGACGGGTTAGTTACTTTTGACTTTTTGTAGCATTGGCACAGGATAAAATTAATGAATCTAATCGCTTTTGTTTAGTTGGAGTAATTTAGCTTAAGCTTTGACGCCGACACGGCATAACTTAACTTTCACAGCTCCAGGCAGGTGATTCTTACCAGTAAATTATACAGTTATCGTTGGAAAAAAAACAAACAACATACATGATCAGTAAACTAATAAAGACCAAACCAGCTGTTCTCTTCGGTGTCTTTTTGCTAAAAGATCTTACAGGGTTGACGTTCCGGGGATGGGCCGTCCCGTATCCACTAAAACACACCAGCAGTAACCAGTATGCTGGTGGCACTGAACTGGTTTGTAAAGACCTCCAGACCCACAGTCCGGAATGATAATGGACTCCCGAGAACTCTGCTGAGCCTCGTTCAGGGCGTTCTGCCTCTCCTGGTCACAAGAGGGAACCTTTTCTGGAAAACGAGTTACAGCAGAGAAACAGAGAAACGAGGTTGGTCAATAAAATGCAAAAACATGAAAATCTTACCAAAGGTTGCTGGTCTAGTTTCTAGTGCAAATGTCTTAGTACCCTTGAAATAAGTAAAAACTGACTTATAAGTAATTTTTTTTTAGCAAAATACAGGAGCTTGTTATAAGTCACTAATTCCTTGATATTGGTTTTAAAAAAAGCATTAGTTCCACTGGCAGATTAGATTATTTCACTTATAACAAAAGGATTTTCACATGTTAAGAGTAAATTAATCTGCCAGTGGAACCAGTATGTTAATGGCTTAAAAATAATGAAAACCCCAAATTCAGTCTTTTGAAATTAGAATTAGAATCATTGATGATAAAAAAAAATCTGTACATTTCCGCCAAAACGAAGACATTTTCGGAGTTTAAAAAGTAAAAAAATTGCTAGAAACAAATCCAAATTTTTTGGATTAATCTCATACATTAGAGAAATTTTTCTTTTTCTTTTTTGGCCTTTTTACACCTTTTTTGGTCATAACATCTTAGCCATGTTATGACTTCCAGAAACACTGAATTTTGGGGTTTCATTACCTACAAGCCACAATCATCAAAATGAAATATGCCACATTTCCCTTTCTGAAATCACTGACAAAAAATACTAAGCTTTTTCACCACCTTTTATTATCTGAGACGTTGTGCAGACAGCGTTGCTTGAATCTCGTCCAGCAGCGGTTCTGATCCCAGCTGCCAAACTAGATACCAACTCAGAACTGAATGTGTTCTGTTGAGCCTTTCATGTCAAACACCCCAATTCTCACAATAACGAATTGAAACAGTTTATTATACAGAGTTTATGCTGGAGCCAAAAAAAAATTAAAAGATTCTGTACACATGAAAAACGGTTCATGCTGGAGATCCTTCAGGTTTGAGCGGATTGGAAATATCCATCCTCCCCGCCTGTCATGAAAATCTTTATTTCCGATCATTTTCCCCCTTTTTTCTTTGTCAATTTCTAGTTATTCTTTTGTCAACAGGGACTGGAAGAGAGGACAAACCCTCTGAAAGTAAAGATCCTAAAAAGGAAGACTTGCACAAGAGCAAGTAGGAGAGACTGGGGCAATTTGCTGCATATTTTTGGTTGGTAATGGACAGAAAATGACCATCTAAAGTACATTTAATGACCTCTGATTCATTCATCCCACTCTGGCCATCATTATTCAAGTGCGACTATTTACAAATACAGTCTTCTCTTCCTTTCTTTTTCCTTTTTTGCTCTTCTGTCCTTCACTTCCCTCCATCCCGTCTTCTTTAAACCTGCTCTCCTGCTTCCCTCCATCGTTCCCGTCACTTTCTCCTTCCCGCTCCAATGGCTTTCAGCTGTGGGCTAATCGTTGCAATATTGTTTCTAGGAAGCCTCCAGCAGTTAAAGCAGCAGCTGAAATAAAGTCGGGGGAAGGCGTGTAGGTGCGTCGAGACGATGAAGGGCTCGGTCACGGAGGATTTCAGCTCCTTTCGCAGCTTTTCAACACGTCGTTCATTACTTCCCCAGTGCCCCTCTCTCATTCTTCGCATTTTGTGCCGAGTAGTCAAACAGATGTGGACGCCCCAAGACAACAACAATTGGATTAAAAGACGAAAAAGATGAGTCTCAGACGGGGAAAGTCCACAGCTAGCGACGGAGCGCATCTGTTAGGGGGAAAAAATGGACTTTGCGTTGGTTTGCCTAAGCAAACACTCTTCGCAAACATTTACTCCGCTCTCCATCACAGTGGCGGGGTGATGGACCAGTCGCCGCTCTCGACTGGTTGGTTGGTTAGGACTCAAGTTTTTCCAGGAAGAGGAGAAGAGAGACGAAACTGTGACGACTTTAAAACGGGGAGGATTAGCAAAGCCCGCACAATCAAAACCTCTACAGATGACCGCCTTCGCTTTTAGCCGCTCTGGCCTCAAACACTGGGCAGGAAGAAGTGAAACGCTTCCCCTGAAAACACGGGTCAGTCACAGCAACGAGCGAGCTGTCAGCTAAAGCGCTTATTTAGCTAAAGGTAAACAGAAAGGTAGTGCTGAAATACCTAAAAATACGTCTGAAGATCTGAAGAGTTGGCTAAGAACTTATTAAACAATTGAAAAACAGATTTAAAAGCATGAAGACTGTAAGTTGTGGTTGTTTCACCATTTTTAGGTTAGCTGGGGATTGGGGGAGAAAAAAGAAAACGTCCCAATTTGCCATAACATATGGCGGCACGAAAATGAAAAAAAACAACAATTGCAGACATGTTTTCTTTAAAAATATCATTTTTAAAAAGTATTAATTCTATTAATTTATCAATTTAACTGCAAAGTATTAAATAAATAAAGAAAACTGCGAGATTTCAGATTTTTTGCGTCACCTCTTTATAAAAGAAATATTGACTACAACATCTTTACATACACTACTTTAGTTAAGTTAAGATAAGGAAGTTCTGGATTACCAAGGATTGGTAATCCAGAACTAGAGCTTCACTGATGTTAACATGTTCTCCCCGTCCCGTATCTGCTAATGTAAATCATAAAAACATCCTAACATATAATAATCTGAGAGCGCTTACTTTCCACTCCACAAACAGAAGCGTTTGAGATTAAAAAAAAAAAAAAGTAATTTCAAGACCTCGACAAGAAGCTAGTCGGTTGAGTTCAACAAAGCACAATATCTGAATTACTAAACCATCCGCTACTTTTTCAAAATTCACAAATTCTTCATGCGCTTGACATGTTTCCCCCCTGGTGGCCAAACGCACTTGGCTTCTGCTGCTTCTTTGCACACTCCTTCAACTCAAGAGACACAGAAACAAAGCACAGTGTGGAATTACAGATGCGGACGCACACTTCGCTCGCGTCTCAGACGTGATGACAGCTCCCCCCTAGAGCTGGCTTTGTCCGTTTGTCCCTTTGAGGTCTTCAGATGCTAACTGGAAACAGGAAGCCGGAGTTTCCACCGAGGTTTCAAAGAGCTGTCACTGCAAATGTCTCTGAGAAACTCTACGTCTTCCACGCACGCCAGACCGCAGCTTCCTTTGCTGCGATGCCATCCGTCAAAAATACTTACAGAAACACAAGATGCAATCGCTGGGATCGTCCGCTTTTTGCAATGAAGCACGAAATGGAGATGAGATATAAAAACTGTGTTCGGGAAGGAAATAAGACTGGTGGGGTGGTGTGTGTGGATGCAAAGCGGCAGCATGAATTCAAAATATCTATCGCGTGAAGGGAAGTAAACAAGCAGATCGACGATGGACCATGTAGATCAGAAATGCGGTCGCTATCGGAGTCAATCTCAAAATCTGTCCTTGTTGATCACATCTGACTTCATTTTGTGACTGAGATGCTAAACAGGACATTATGATGGAAAAGAAAGAGAGGAGTGAGGAATATCAACTTGAACTGCGATATTCAACTGAAATAGAACGACTGCATGTTTTCCAGATATTAGGTTACTTAAAATTTGTATCGTTTTAACTATTAGTTGTTGCTTGTCTGCTTTGATTTGCCTATTTTGAAACAGATTAAAGGAAACGATGTCAGTAGCAATCACTAATTCAGCCCTTAGATTTCCATAAAGTCAATGTTACTTTTGGTGAACTTTACTGGTACTTTCCACAACTCTCCATAACTTCTTAAA
This sequence comes from Alfaro cultratus, assembly GCA_903066825.1. Classification (NCBI taxonomy): domain Eukaryota; kingdom Metazoa; phylum Chordata; class Actinopteri; order Cyprinodontiformes; family Poeciliidae; genus Alfaro; species Alfaro cultratus. Next base: position 56,139 of record CAEFZX010022544.1, on the reverse strand, counting down.
AGTTTCAGACGTTTCTCGAAAAAGTTTTTTCCCGGACCTTACCTGGTACTTTCCGGAACTTTCTTGGACTCAAAAAGTCTCCAAGAAAATCTAGAAATGTATTTTTCACAATTTAGAAATGACTTCCACAGAAGAACTAACAAGTTTTGGAAAGTACCTGGGAAGCTCCATAAGAGTTCCCAGAGAGTGTCTGGTAAGTATGAATGAAGTTTCATAGACATTACAGGAAAGTAACTAAGTTGTGAGAAAGTAATGTCTGGTTCGCCCAGCAAGACTTTAAAATTGTCGGCCAAATTTCAAAACCCAACAGATTTGGTTGTGCAGCGCGGCAGGAGCAACACAACACACACAAACCGATTTCACTCGCCACCAACATGCAGATTTCAGATGGGAAATCTCGCAAAACCTCCCGAGAACAAATGTTAGTTCACAGGAAACAAACATGGCCGACCGGGAAGAAGCAATGGCGAAGGTTTTTAACAGAGAAAAGACAAAACAAAGGTGTTTCCATTATCCACGGGACTTTCTGGGGCGCTAAGGCAGGTGTTCTGTCTTCTGCATATTTTAGATATCGCCTTCGTTTTTCTGCCACCTCGCTTTTTGATCCACTAGACGTCACATTCGACAGGCTGTGCTGTCGTTTGCCTTCAGGGAACATCACACATCGACAGTCCAACATGTAGAACGTGCACCACTTCAGATCGGAACGGACAAGAACACTTAACACATCACACACGGCAGGAACAATGCTTTGTTTTGGTTTCTAGTGCAAATATCTTAGTGCACTTGAAATAAGACCAGACTAACTCACAAGTAACTTTTCACCAAGATGTAGGAGCTTGTTTTAAGTCAGTAATTGTCAGTAAATACTATAAACATAATCTAATCTGAACAGAAGGGAGCGTGCCGTCGTTGTGGCGGTATGTTTTCTAGCCTCACCTTGCCTCCTGGAAGTGGAGCTGTTCTGCTTATTCTCCATGTACCCCAGATGTTTTATCCACAGTGTCGGAGCAGTTATCTCTGCGGTGACAGCATGACAGAGGAGAGGTCAGTAGCATTCACAAATAGAGGTATTTACTTTAAAATAATGTCTTATTCAGCAGTCTGGCTTTTGCCCACAAAACCAAACTTAAAACAGCATTAAAAGTCAAAAGACATCAAATACGAAATGCAATTTTTGACATCTGGATATTTCCATTAGATGGTGTTTTTCATCATTATGTTTTTTGAGAGAATAGATCTTAGGTTTGGAAATGAACTTGTTGACAAAGTACGGCAGTTTTCTGGAATACGATGAACTCGAGTTCACAAAGGAGCAATTACGCGAGCCGCGTTTGACCCCAGAGAGCCATCGCGGGTCTGCGGTATGCACATTTAGCCGTGGAGGCGACTGTCTCGACCGTGCTGTAACGGCGGAAGAGCTGTAAGGGGAAGCTTACCCTCACCCTCGGGGGGGATGTGGGTCTCCATGGTGGGGGTGGGCTTGGAGCCGTCGTCTGGGTTGAGAGTGAGAAAGAAACGGAAGGAGACTACCATTATTGAGATTAATACAATCTACTCTCCAGAACTGTTGAATGGTTGGGATTTGCACATGGCCCGGCCAAGAGAGAGAGACAGACAGACAGAGAGAGAGAGAGAAAGAAAAACAGACAGATAGAAGGAACGACAGACAAATCACAAGACAACCACCCACCCGTGGGTGCCTGCGGAAGCCCGCGTCTATAAATCACTCACAACATGATCGGGCAGCGCGTTCAGCAGGCGGCCTCAAACCTCCGTTCAATAGCCACGTTCAGCTGCAGGTAATTCAAACGACTTCCATCGTCACAGCGAGGCAATCAGTTGATGGTTGGTTGACTCGAAACACTAGAGCTGAGCAAGCACTGAGGCTGCGTTCAGTTTCAGAAGTAATGTGGTCTTTGTGCACATGAGGTTGTTTAGAGTAACTCTGGTGATGAGCTAAACATCAGGTTATTGCCCCAAAGTCTTTTTCGGTGTCCAAGTTAAAGCTTCTCTTTTACTTCAGATCAGCTCTTTTGATACTTGCGAGAGTTATGAAAATGTATATGTTATAAATAATAATATAGCTCTTATGTAGTCCAAATGCTGCACTTAAGCACCAAGTATAGTCAGCGCCATGGCTAAATATTGTGGCGTTATCATATCCATGACTGTGTGATACAAAGACGGCCGTCCACATCAAACGTCAACATTAGCAAACTTTTCTTCGTTGCAAAAGAAAAATAAAAAAACACATTTGTCAAATTTGAAAAAAATATTTACACGTTCTCCTGGAGATTTCGATCTCCAGGAGAACGTGGCGACCACAGCTCTAAACTGTGGTCACCACAGAAATATTCACAGCAGAGCCATGAATATTTCTTGTTTTTAAACTAGAATTCAGGGATCAGAAATTTTCAGGGGTTGAATGATTCCATCTGAACAACTTTACATCTGCAAATTGTTGCGGGATTTCACGCTCACTGGATTAAAGCTCATTGGTTTCCTGGGACAGATTAGCTTTAGAACATAATCCACAACTTTTCTGCAGGCCTGAGGTTTGAGTTATTCCAGCATCTTAAAGCTACAGTTGGCAACGTTAAAAAAAGGTGTATGTGTGTATATACACTTATATATATATATATATATATGGTGGGGGCAGTTAATCATACTCGTGTACACGCTGCTCACACCCTTCCTCTGTTCAGGAGCAACGCCACAGCTCCTGAACAGCAGAGGCTGCTATGAATGCTAAGGCCAGTTAGCATGGCCACCGATGACGGTGGATAAACGGTTTCCCTGGAACGTAGGCCTGGATGATGTAGCTGAAAAACCTGTCATGATATAATCGTTCCATGTAAGTCGATGTCGATAATTATTAGTTTTTTGGTTTAAATATCTAATTCCTCTTTTATCCTCAATTTTTACTCCATACAATTTATTTTTAAGCAGTTTTGATGCATGGTGGCTAAGTTACCCAAGGTTGTTGCTAGGTAACCAAAGAGTTAGTTGATGCCACCAACCTTGCTGACCTCAGTGAGCTGCTAAAGTCTTTCCTCCACCTACACCTCCCAGAATGCTGTGCGGTTCTGGACCGGAGTTGAGTGAATATTCTATATATTAAACATTGAATATTCCATCAGACGTATTAACTATTGACATTGTTATTGATTTATTGCCCCACTGGAACGTTAGGTTGTTTCTCTGCTATTAGCACAGCTGCAGCTAACCGGCTAATCTTGAGCCTTTTACCATCGTCCAGTTTATGGGAGGCTTGCACCTCACTGGCTCCCAGGTTGTTTTTCCATCACTATTTTCTAAAGCCGGGTCCAAATAAATCAAGGAAAGTGATCAAATATCCAGACGGGATTATGTTGGGAATGTGTTGTTTCGCTTACGTTCACTCAAACATTTTTAGAGGCTTGTTTTATTTCATTTTGAATCTATAAAAGATTGTGCTGTAAAGCGTTTTTGCCATTTAACAATGAGAAACGAAGAGTTTAGTTGTGTCCTCACAGCCCCCTTATTAAATATAACATTCATACCCTTGATCATTTCATGCAAATTTCTCATTGGCGCTTCACTATTGATGTTAGAGAAACATAGCAATGTAATTTGACATAATGCTGCGAGCTAGAATCAATATTTAGACATGCTGGCAGAGTCCTTGTCCAAGCTGAATCGTATTTAACTGTGAATTAATCTGCCTAGTATACTCACCCTGTGTGCGGTTTCGCAGCATCTGGAACATTCCTCGGGAAATAATTATGTCAAAAGCAAACAACAGAAAACGTTTCAACATCACAGCGGAATCCTTTAAAGTGAGATCAAGTGTCAACACATTTAAAAACTACTAAGGAAAATACTCAAAATCCTCTATTTGTTGGTTCTTCCCTCCAGTTTTTGAGAAGTTATGAACTGTGAAGGCTTCAGCATACTAAAAGAAATGGGTTTTTACTGATTAAATCATATTTTAAACAATTAAAATAGCATATACTTTAATATATAACTTTTAACAGTAGTCTTGAACAGTGTCTTCCTGTTTAGAAAGAAGTTAAATTAGCAAAAATAGGTCTCAATTTATTTTCTATGTACATAGAAGGTTACTTTCTAATAACATACAAAAGAAACACTAAATCGACAACAGGACTTTCAAGAGGAACTTCAAAACACTAGACAAATTAAAAAATATATATTTTTAAATCATTTACACTTGAACTCTAAAAAGGAAAGCAAAACATCTGCTCAGAAGCATTACTGAATAATTACTAATAGTTGATTCTTCAAAATAGCCATCAACTGTGTAAAAACTTTTATTCTTCTGTACAAAATTTCATACAATTTCTCTCTTTTTTTTTTGCATGCTTTCACCAATTCTAACTGTGAAGATTCACGGCTTCCTGTTGCGGCACTTTTTCCTTGGGCAAATATGGACTTTGCGCATGTTAGGCAGAGCAAAACTGGGTCAAAAGACCTTTTGAGCTGCTTTCTCCCAATAAGGTTAGAAACAAACAGAGGACATGCAACAGATCTCAGCTCACCTTTTCTACCCGCGTTCGGGGGCCCAGGTGGTCGGTCGGTTACTGACCCTGCGACATTTGGAAGGAGGAGGGGTGGAGACACAGCAGAGAGTGAGCAACAGCGGAAACAGACAGTTCATCTGAGAACCTTCACTTTAAAATATTTCAATTGGATTTCCTTATTCTCCTGATTATCTCTGAGCTCGTCGGTCGACGCAGGATGAAGACACGCGACACCAGCTGCGCTTCCATTACAAATGTGCGCAAAACCTTGTCGATATTCCGCTGACGTTGGAAGAAAACGCAACTTTAGCAACTGCGGTGTTTCCATTCAATAAGAATCGCAAATGAAGTCATGTGAATATGTTTGTTCTACTCGATAAGTCATCCTCAGACTACTTCCTGTGTTTTATTTGTATTATTTTGCCATTAAGCAAAATTACTTTCGAAATGTCAGATTGCGCAATGACCTGGTCAATGGAAACGCAGCTAGTGTTCAACATCTGGCTGCAGAGGAAACCCTATGTTAGTACTTGATTGTATCCTAAACACTGCACCCGTTTCATCAGCCTCCTGCCAACAGAGACCAACCTTCTGGAAAATTACTGGGGAAAATGTTAAAAATGGATTTTAATTCCACTGTAGCCGTCCGGCGCATGCAGGTAGTCAGTTTCATGCATGGATGCTCTCGGAGAAAATGAATCGAATGATCCAACCGATCACAACAGAAGGCGAAAGGGGAGAATTTTGAGTGAAAGCAACTGGAAGAAAAACTTACTAACTGAGAATCCACTCCTTCCAGCATCAGTTCCCATATTTTCACTGAAGTTTCCTGCAAACGTATGTGAGATGATTTACTCGGGTGATCGAGTCGAGTCCAGCACGTCTAGTTGTATCGAGAAGGGGAAACAAAAAAAAAAAAAGCGAGGGCATCGTGTTTTGGATGCAGCAGCTGAGCAGGATCAGGTTTGCTACGCCCAGATTCTGCTTCCATCATCATACATACCTTTGCAAGAAACCGTGAAGATATCGGACCTCATGCAGGGCAGAAAGGGGGCAGGTGATGATGACTGAGTTTTCAAAGCGGACATCGAAATCATGTGTCCGGTTGAAGAGCAGAGAAATTTGGGTTGTTGGACATTTTTCCCCCAATGATTTCAAAAAAATGAAACCATTTATGTCAACAAAGGCTTGTAGATTTGGACGCAGTTTTTTATGTAATTTGGTACTTTATGAAGTCAATTAGTTGCACTGGATTTTTTAGGAGTATCAAGTTAGACAGGGCTGATGAATGCCAGATGTTTCAGAATTTTATGAGTAAAGACTTTTTGTTTTTATTTGTATCACTTTCATTTGACTCCACTTTGTGTAATCCAAATGAAACACGGAGAAAATACGAATAGTTTTCCGGGACATTGTTTGTCAGAGGTGATAATTGGGCAAAGGAATTATGTCACATATTTCACTTGCTGGATTTTGGTCAAACTGAGCGGCTGGGTTCGATTGCTGGGAAAATTTGAGCTAGAATAATTTCTTCATTACAAAAACAGCGGGCTCAATACAAGTGTGCGATTCGGCATATGTTTTATACTGATCCGATACTAAATAAAAAGAGGGCTCGTATTGTCGATACTGATACTTATATTGATACTTTTTATTTTTATTTGATGTGTCAAACTTCTGATCTTATGTTTTTTTTGTGGTTTTTCCTGTAAATTATTTTGTAGAAACCTCACGCAACATTTGGGCAAAGTTTATAAGTATCTGAAAAAAAACTTTTAGAACATACTAACCATGGGTGGGCAATACATACTAACAATTATATGGCGATATTTTGTGGTACTATTCTGAAAATGACAAAGATTGTTTTTTGGGGGTTTTTTTAACTGTAATTTTTTTAGGCCACTATAAGACTGACTGCATGGTTTAGCATTCATTGTGCCATAAACACAAATATTGCTCTTGAAAATCATTTCTATTTGAAACGGGCTTCTTTAGGACGCCTCTTACTTTAAAAAAGTGACATTTCTATCACTAAAATGCACACAGCAGCTGCACTTAGTCATATATTTCTTTTATTGATATTTACTGAAGCTCTCGTGGAACAGATAGTGGAGAAAATAGCAAAACTAAGACTTCCAATCACACTCTCAGGTTTGATTATTTTTATTTACCTTCAATAACTGGAATGTATCGACACCCATAAGTCAAGATTTATACCACGATCAAAAGTTAATTCACGATAAATGATACTATACATGCCCACCCCTAACATTAACCTGACAAACAGTAACCATAGGCAACCAAAACAAATTAGTCTGCATTTTTTTATAAATAAAGTGCAAAAAGAAAATGCGATTTGAGAGCAAATCAAAATAAAATCTGTTTTGAGGTAGAGTTAAGAAACTACAAAAATAAAATTTCAAGAGGGAAACTGAAACTAAAGTATCCATCTGATACTGATGCTTTTTTTAATCGATATTTTGGATCGATCTGTCCGACTCTAGTGACTATCAGCTTTGATTAAATCATTTTTGTATCAGTTTTTAGTTAGTCAGTTGAAAAGTAGAAGTTGATTAGACTCAGGTTAGGAAATCCCTAAGCTTTGGTAAGTTGTATTAAGCCCGCATAAGCAAAACCTGGTTAAATCTCTGCTCTCTGTTCCAACAGGGAGCGTGAACAGCTCCAAAGGCACATGTGAACAGTTTAACCAGACAATCCAAAACAAAACTGTGCAATCCAGTCCTGGCAAAGGCCCCTGAGTGTTATCTCCCAGAGGAAAACGAGGGCGATTATCAGAAAGCGTTTCCATCCAGGATGAGCGTACAGAGTCCCGCTGAAAGCACTTAGAGCACCAGAGAGGCCCCTGCATGATCCAGCCATTGTTGGCCTTCTTGTTGACCTTGCACATGCTGTACAACACGTAGCACGTCATTACGCATGTGCCAGAGTCTAGTCTGGGACTCTGTTCAAAGACTTCTTGGAACTGATCCATTCAAGTCTGAGAACAAGTTGATTAGTATGATTTACTTGAAGACAGGATCATTTCACTTTGAGTCAATCTTGACAAAAAAACTAAGCCAAAGCATTAATGTCTGAGGACAAAGGATGAAACATAGCTACTGTGCTAATTCCTCCATATCTACCTTGCCACGAATTCAATCAACGACTTGACCGTCCAAAACGTTTTGCGGTCAAGTCAAGCAAGAACAGCTGCCGATGCAATTCCCAATTGTCTGTTTTGCTAATGCCAGACATTAACACCAATGAGTTAACAATTCTGGAGTTTTAAAGGGACGTCTAATTAGAGGATCACTAATGGGTAGAGTATGTTTGCGGTTTTGTGCAAGGAAACAAAACACAATTTGTGGAGAGCCAAGCTCTGCCACGGCTTTGTTGTTTGTGGACAGGCCCCCGTTTTGCATAGTACATGCGGATCGCAGTGATTGGTTTATATTCGCAGTGATTTGCTTCAAAAGGTCAGGGTAGTTTGCCTGAGACTTTTGAGTTTTGTTTTATTTATTCTCCACATTTAAGGACCAACCAGAGCATCTAGGGGTAAAAATTAAGATTCCCACGAATGCAACATAGAGGAGCGGCAGAGCTGGTGCAGAGCCTGTTGGTCTGGGGATTCGACTCACAACCTCAAGATTATTACTACCACCACAAAAAAGCAGTGGTGTGTTTTTGTGCTACCACCTAAAAATTGTGGGACACCCACTTTGGAGACCGCTGACCTACATCAATTGTGGGAAATGTCCCGAATATATTAGCGACGCTAAAGCTGCCAAATCTTTTACATGTCCACATAATCTGCTGTTGTTTTTTTTTTTGATGATTAAATCAGATGAGATACAGAATCAGCTGACAGGAAGGAGATGCTAAGGACACCAGGATGAGTCGGCAAAAGCCGAGTACATTTCCTTCACACATTGGCTGATGAAGACCTACCGGCCCAGTCAAAGTACCTGAACACACAGGCTTCCTGTTGTGCACAGAGGAGCCGCTCACTGGCTTGCCGTCGGCGGTGACGCACCAGCAGTAACCTGTCAAAGTGTGACACTGGACCTGGACGTGCCAGACAAACACACACAGATGCAAACATCTCTTTTATTACAGCTGCGTTTATCTGAGTACGCTAATAGAAAAGAAAAAGGGAAGGCGAGGAGTGAAGCACACACCTGGGCGAACGTTCCATCCTCGTTGCATTCCGGGACGAACGTGGATTCCTGAGGCCTCCGGGCCTGTTCCAGGGCCTGGTTCCTCTCGACGTGGCACTTCGACTGACCTGTGTCTGTGAAAAACAAAACAGAACAAAAACGATGGTTCTTTTCTCAATAAGACGCCTGTTGCACCTGCAGGCTGCCCACTGCGGTTTAAACACTGAAAGACGGGGTTGGGGTGTGAAACGTACAACCTATCGAAGACTATTTCAAGGAATTGGAACAGACTTATTGATTCGGTTCCGACTCATCCGCAATGTGGCATAACGAGGCGAAGCACTGAGCTCTGTAGTTTTACTCTGAAGAGATATTTCTGAGATTGTGGGAAAAAATGAAGAACAGAGGAGGTTTCACATTTAAAGGTTGAAAATCCCATCAAGATGTGTGTGTGAGGGGGGAGGTTGTTTAGTTTTTTTTCTTTTTGTCTTTTACAACGTTCACCTGTGGTATTGAACTTCATGCTTAGCTGTTGTTGTAAATGTGGTCTCAGCAGGGTGCAGAACAGAGTGGCCTTAACCCTCCACTTCAGTGGATGAGTGAAAGTTCATAAAGAGTGATCCCAGAGAAGACCGTCTGGAAAATAAAACTAAAACAGGACTGGGATGTCAAACGTAAAATGTAGATAAATGGATTATGATTTTTTTTATATATATTTATTTATTTGGTGACGTTACATTCAGAAGGTTTTTCCAGTCACCTAAAAACATTAAATTATTGCTGAAAAAAGTTCTGATGGCTATTTTTTTTTATTTTGGGCTTATGTGAACATTGCCACTCTCTGACCTATTATTCTTCCTTGAACTGGTTGGCATAGGTGCTACTGGCTATAATAAACATCTTCAATACATTGTTTGCACAAAATCCTTCTTAGATAAAGAGATTTTAGTGAGCTGCGCCCATTTTGAGCTTTCAGAATGAGCTGTTTTAAGGCCTCTTCTCACTTTAAATCAAAAGAAGCTGCTGCCAGCCACACCACCCAACTCATTTCACTCAAATGTGAAAATGGCTGCAAACAGAGGCAAGATCATATCACCTTTCATCTTTGAAAAGCAGAAGTGGAACCTCCTACGCAACCAGCAAGAATGCAGCAACAAAATACTTTCCCATACCACCCAACCCTAAGGCTCACCCTTGCTTATTGAAGACGGTCTGTTTTACTGTGTTTTAAAACCAAAAAAATAGAAAGGGAAAAAAAAAAAAAAACCTGTGCAAAGACAATTTAAGCTTCTCCCAGCTTTTTCTTTACGCTCCGAAGGACTTTTATTGTGAAATAAACCCAAGCATTACAAGAAGGAGGGGCAGAAAGTCAAAGGGAGTGGCCAAATATGGAGGGCCGTTCCAGCTGTAATATTCAAATCCACCAATGAGTCCATCAGCATCATCCATCCATGCATTCCGTATCAAGCAGCTACACATGTATCCATGTAATCCATTAAGTTGGCCCATCTGAAACAGAGGAGGCAGGAATTGGGCTGCAGTTCTCCTGACATAAAAACAGGCTTTGAAACGAGGGAGCAAATGCCAGGTTCACACCTTGACTCCAGAGTCGAGGGCAGCCTGTGATCATGGTCTGTAAAAAGTTATACGCCCCCCCCCAGTTTCCACTTTCCCCTTAAGGTTTTATGGCTCAAAGCTGCAACTTTGTGATCTTCAAAATAAATGCGTTTTATTGCTTTCCACATTCGCAGTTTATATCGTCAAAGGGAAAATGAAGACAGGAGACCACGAAGAGTGTTTTTAGCTAGCGTTGATGTGAAGTTGAGCCAGTCCGCGAGTGTTTTAGCTGAAAGGTCAACACACGGAAATGGGCGAGCTGGAAGCTGAGCTGGAAGCGACGCTCATTTGCATCTATAATCGCAAACGTGACCCTGAAGGTCAGAAGCTCTTTGTCACTTTGAAGACAATAAAAGGACAACGTGATCTTTAATGAGGGATTCCTGGTTGTGTGTTGATTACAAAACCGTGCTGTGAAAGGGGATACAGAGGTGACTTTCAATAGGCGGTCCGCATTCGATCCAACTTGGCCCCCAAGATGTGATTCTTTCTTTTCACCTTATCTGCGTTTCCATGGCAAAGCAACGCGGGAAGACCACCAGATGATGGATTGGACATGTTAAAGGGCCGATATTATGCATTTTCCAGCCACATAGTTCCATTTTAAAATAACTGTTGCCTTCAGTTGTTATAAAAATGCTGCATATATCAAATGTGACTTAAAAGAAGTTTGATTTTGTAATTTAACACCTTGAAATTAGACCTCTGTGTCTTTAAAACCTGCTGCTCTTTCTGAAACTCCGGCAGGAAGTCATTACATCACTCCGGTATTGACACTTTAGCAACATTTTTACCGGCGCTACACTGAAAAGTAGCTCGTATAATGAGCTCAGCTGATGCGCAGTTCCACCAGGTGTTTGCTAATTGCTGCTGGCTAGTCTGAAGGAGTGCGGGAGTCACAGAGGAGAGCTGGTCTGTGAGGGGAAAGCATGGAAGCTGCATCTTGAAGACGGTGCTCGGTTCACCCAGGCGTTATGCACAGCTGAATGGTTGCCACGGAGATTAAAGGATTTCTCAAACATACATGAAAGAAAAGTAAATGCATATAGATCCCATTAAAGCTGCAAGAAGGATTTTTCTTACATCTAGGTCCAAATCTGTTTACAAAAGAATTCTACTTTCAGGAAATATTCTTCCTGTCTTTATTTGATTTGAACTCATCGTGTTACTTTTTGAGCCCTTGGGTGATTGAGGTGCTTTGACTACACCTGCATTATGACCTTGGACTCATTAAAACATTTCTTTGCTCTCCTCCAAATAAACCGACTCCCTACACGGGGTGAATTTCAAAGCTTCTAAAGACTGAAGTGTCTCCTCAGTTCTTACCTTTCGACTCTGGCTCTCTCCCATCAGATGTGGCCGTTGGTGCTGGAGCCACCGGCAGCGTAAACTTCACTGAAAGACAAACGAATCCTTTACATGCAATACAATGGTTTCTGTGACCAGTAAAAAACTGACCTTTATTTGGGTCAGAAGCAAAAAAAGAAACCATGAATATACCAACTGAAGGTAAATCTGGTATTTTTTTTAGAAAGATATAAAGATACACCATTTGACAAATGAATGCTCTATTAATAAATACATTTGTTTAAACTAGATGGACAAAAAAACATTAAAAAGAGCTTTTTTCGCATGTAAAACGTTCGAAAACCACAACAATTAAAAAAGCAGCACATTAGCATTATTTAATTGTTTCTGCAGATTACAATAAACATGTTTGCATTGTGGAGTCATCTTTACATCCTCACCAAAATTTTAGCCCTGCGAGTTAGCGTTGATTTATTCATAGGTGACACTGAGTAACATTCGATGCCCGAGTTTAAATAACCTAAAACAGATAAGAAGCAGTTGATTAAAGTCTAAAAACATAAATTAAAGGTCACAATGTGCGTTTTGAGGCAAATTAGAGAAGTACTGACAATGATTTTATTATTATCAGTTTGTAAAATTATTTTGTTTAACCTCGATTGTTATCGTGATACATTTCTTATCAAGATAAGAAAATTTGATCCATTATTATCACAATAATTTCCAATCAGTGCTGTTTAAAACCTTTAACTCTCCTTATTGTCAGGATTGATAGTTTTACCATTTTCTCCACTGTTTGTTCAATAAAAACATAAATAAATACGAATAAATTTGAAAATGCAAATCACACTTCTTTACATGACCGGTGTCCTAAAGAAGCATTTTACAAATGGGAATGTTTGTCAAGCGCATCATTTGTGTTTGTGGGTCTATAATTAGTGTGGCACACAGTCACACAGTTGCCTGCAAAATAAATATTAAATAGTTCTTATCGTCACTTTTATCGTAACCACAATATTACGGCAAAATATCGCGATAAAACTTGAAGTCCATTTAGCTGTGCAAAACCTCAATGAACCAAAGCAACACTGCAGTAAAAACTGGAAGAAAATCCCTCATCAGTGACGCGAGAGACTAATAAAGTCAAACAGAGTAAAATTTCCTCCAGTTAATTTGGTTATTGTTGGATCTGCAGGCTATTGACTAACTCTGCTGTTTTGGTTTTTACCTCTGCTTAATGACAGCATTGAATGCGGCGTCCTCGTAGACCCGCGCTCAGATTTCAATCTCGTAAAAGACTTTTATAATGTCCTAAAACACAAAACCCTGGAACAGAAAGGTGTTCTTGTGTTGATGCAACCCGGCCGGCGCGGCTTTTTTTTATTTATTTATTTTATTTTTGCCGTCCTCACCTCGACACCTTCCCCGATGCGCCATCGTCAGCGTTTTGTCCCTGCATCGGGCCCTCTGCAGCTCACAGTTTGTCTCGTAGGTGCGCCCATCCGAGCCGCACACCGGCTTCCCGAGCGTCCGCAAGCAGACGGACCCGCAGTGGTTGTCTCTCTCGCCGATCAGCCACTGTTTTCCACAGAGAAAGCAACAAGGTTAGCACAGCGACGCTCTGCTTCCCGGCGTCTCCACGGCCTCGACTGCCTCGACTTGTCCCGCATTCCTTGAACACTTGTGAGCTGCTGCTTTGCTTTGTTTTGGCCACTACAAAAAATATACAAATAAAAGGGATTTAAAGGAAAGTAAGGGGGGATCAACCTTTAGGCCAATTTATCGTTTGGTTTGATGAGGACAGGTTCAACTTTGATGAGCCAAACTGATTGTTAGGAATCTTTACTTTCCCTCTCTCTGGGTCTGAACTAGTGATGTATTGATAGGAGGACAACGTTTTCTCTGCCAGAACGAAAAGTTCCAACTCTCCAAGCAGTCACCAGATATTTCAAACCTAAAGGATTTTTGGAAAAGTGAAAAACCTTGACAGGCAAATGCGTCACATCAGCATTCCCCCAAAGAGTTCTGCTTTTTATTTTGTTCCTTCAAGCTTTCAGACATTAATCTGTCACATCTTGCTTGGAAGCAATGTTGAAACAATCTGAAGTCCTTGTTTCATAATGCGCAATTAAAACAACAAGATTTATTTTTTGTTTTCTTTCTTCCCGTGGGAAAATGTTGCATTTGAAAACCTCTGGATGAATTTGCATGCGGCAGCGCTGGTCGGATCTGGCAGTAGATCTTAAAAAGGGCAGGTACTGAGGGAGGAAGGTGATGGAAAATGAGATGTCAAAGAGATGAAAGGCAGAAAAGGAAAAAAAAGAAAAGGGTAACATTCTTATCTTATCAGATAATCTGAAGACACTTGCACAAAAAAAAAGAAAGAAGAAGAACAAGAAGTAGAAAGAAACGATGTGCTTTAGGAGCGCATGTGAAGGTTGTGAGACGGTCCCTCTGCTTCGGTGCCCGAGCTCCAAACAAACACAAGACGCTGTGTTTTGGAAAAACATCTGAAATTGTTGCTGGGAGACGGATTGTCTCTCAACATGTAAAGGAGACATCAGACGCTTTAGATCGAAACGATGCCAAACCACAGATGTCACGAATGAGTTGGCGCACGACGGGGAATTTAGACACAAGCGATTCCCGGTGAGTCTTCAGACGCTCTGAGTTCACAGCAACAGGTTCCTAAAGACGATCTGCTCCGTTCAGCCATCGCAGCTGATTTCTGTCTGTCTGTCTGCGGTTTCGCCCAGTTTTGATGTATTAGATGTGTCAGATCATGAATTTGTGCGAAAACCGTTACATCGTGGTTCAGCAGTATGAAAGTTCGGAGCTGATTCATTAGGAGAGCCGTTCAGTCGGCATGGCAGTCTATGGGCTACACAAAATATGTTCATTCTGCAAATGTTTTTCACAGAATCATTCTTTGATGATGAGGTTTCAGTCCACTCAGTTCTGCCTGCTTCGTAGCCACGCCCCCTAACTCATTTTTTTACACTGGTACATGACAATGGCTGCGCGATTATACAACCGTACATCTTTGAAAAGCAGACGCGGAGCCTCCTGCCCAGCCAACAAGAAGTTCAGCAAGTGGTTTCGAAATAGTAAGTCGACAAGAAAAAAACAACAAAAAACACTTGTCTTTTCTAGCAGCCATTGTACAGCAATAAAACCAGCTGGCTAAACATATTGGTGTTCAACTTGGGTTGCTAGGAGAGAGGCGACACGCCGCTGGGGTTGCTAGGCGACGGGCAGTGCCTGCTGATTTGTGACGTTTCATTGCCGAAGGTTTTTGAACCAAGAAACATGAACTTATTGCCAAAGCACGTCTGGGTGTTTTTATTTATTTTATTTTATTTTATTTTTTAAGTGCTTGGACTGTTTTGTTTTAGAAGCAAAATGTGAATTTTGCAGAATGCGTCCCCTTTAATGTTTTACACAGAGAGAACAGAAGTGCATGTCGTACAAGCTGAGGAACGGAAGAGAAAAGATGTTTTACCATTTCGTCTAACAAGTCAGATGGAAGGAAAATCATCCCATCAGCTCTGCTCCACCTTGTTACACTTATTAGATGATGGCTTAATTGTGACCTGGAAGTGTCCATTTCAATCCCACGCAGCTTTTCTTTGCATGTTCTGTTTGCCGTCGCTCCATAAAGACCAGATTTGGGTCAACAAAAATTCCTCCTCTTCCTCAGTTACCGCCGGCTTCTCGGCTGCTGCTCTTACCAATCTCAGATTAAATCAGCCTCTGGTTCTTGCCTGGCTTGTAAGTCTTTGTCAGATCAAGTTGCATACGGTGGACAGTGGATCTGAACACTTGAATGTGAGCCAAAGTTTTTCCGAAAAAAACCAAAGCATCTTTATTTAAGTCCTAACTGAAGGTTGTGGCTATGATGCATCAAAATGTAGAAAAAACAGGAGCTTAAACGGCAGAAAACACTTTTGCAAAGGTATTTCTCCAGAGCTTTTGAGACATTTAAGCAGAAAAGCATTTGAATTCGTAACTTTAAGGTCGATGACCTGCTGGGGAACCCGGAGACGTTCGAGAGGAACCCGCCGATGCTGAAGGAGGGAGCCGAAATCAGACTGAAGGCCAACTTCACCGTTTGTTTCTATCTGGAAACTGTAACAGTTGTTTTATGATGCAGCAAAACGCCAGAATGTGGTAAGAAGGCTGGGCAAACAGATCGTTTCTTTTGCAGGGGACTTTTTCGTTATTTTACATTTGTCAAACTGTTCCCGCCAGCAGCAAAAATTATGGCAACTATAAACACGAGTTTTTACATTTCTGTCCGAGCCGATCGGAAACACACCAACTCCTCATAAGTGGTCAGTAAACCAGCTGGCCAAATAAAGCAACATCTTTACTTCTTCATCTGAGGTGATCTCAGAGTCTTTATGACACCAAGTTCTCATTTTGCTTTTTCTGTCACACTGAAAACTGACCTGGATAAATGAAATAAGCAGTTTTTAAAAAATGATTTCATGTATTACAATAGAAGAAACTATTAAAACCAACCTGACCCTTCATGTTGACATTACCGCTCACTTGAATCTTGAGTTAATTGTGATCAACCGCATGAAAGATCCAATTATTCAAACCAGTAACAGAGTCCGTACATCACAAACTCTGTAAAATGTAATTTGAGCAATTTTTCTAACGCAGAACCAAATTGGAAACTAATTTTAGATCTATAGTTTATCACAAAGACTACAAAATATACTCCAATGACTGTATCAACATCAGAACTACAATATTTACATGTACCTAGATTAGACTTTGTTTTTGAAAAATAGCTTCAGTTTTAAGCAATAATGGCATTACATTAGTTTTTCAGTACAAATGTTAACCAACACTGTAGACACAAATGTAAAATATTTCTGAAAAGTTTATGATTCGTTAAGAAATGACCTAAATATTGCCAGATAGTCGTGTGTAGATGTAGAATTGCATCTAAATTTTACCATGTCCATAAATCAATGGGTTTATTTTCCTCTGTAAAAAAAAAAAAAACTGCCATTTTACACCATGGACCAAGGAGGTTAAAGTGTAAAAACAAAAAAAATAAATAATATATAATTCATCAAAAAATTACCAAAAGTATTCTCATCATTTCAATACAACATTGTTTTATCAGCGATTTAATAATTTTCAATAAATATTTAACTGTAATTATATTCCACATGGACCTAAGCTAAGCTGATAAATTAATAGAAAATTCTTAGTTCATAAAATACAAAAATATTCTCATGTCTACATGGAATCATACGTGGACTTTTATACAGAGACCAATGAATAAATTCAGAAATAAATAACCAACAAACCAGCAAGATATATTCAGGTAGCCATGTCTACGTGTGAAATCGTAAATATATTTCAATGATTCTTGCTTACAGAGTTTCAGTAAAAAATAAAATAAAATTTAAAAAGTTAATTGCCATTTATATATAGGCTACAACACAGAGGCAAATTGTGTTGCCTCTATAATTCATAACAAAAATATTTCCGTAGATTTAACGCTTCCTCAATAAAAAAAAATGCTAACATTTAAAGTTGGAAGATTTTAGAGTGGTCTAGTCAAAGTCTAGACATAAATCTGATTCAGATGTCGTGCGGCGCTCCCAAACCCTTCAATGCGCTGGAATTAAACCAATTTAAATAAAAAAATATATACATAACAAAAACAAAGCAAAGAAATTCCTCAACACACTAAAAGCTCACAGGCGCTGCAGCCGAACTGTCCTCAGGTTTACAGAGAAATGATCAAAACTGTTTATCATGTCTGGAAAAGATAAAAAAATAAATAAATCAACCATTTTTTGCTGCGTTAAAAGCGAGAGACCCTTCCAGGCGCTGGCGGCACGGCACGGTTTTGTTTGTGTTTTTGCCGGGAAGAAATCTGCGTGCAATGACTTTAAAGAGCTGAAACACAGATAAGATTCTTTCTGAAATAAAGAGAAGATAACAGAGGTGCAGCATCAGCCAGATTAAATCGACCGATAGCGCAGCATGGTGGCTGAGGGGGGGCAGATAAAAGGTCACGGCTCCTTACAGTCCCACCACAAATTTTCCGCCTATTTCCAACTCCTTTTGGCCAGAGTTGCTTCTTCGATTATAGATACGTTTAGAAAAAGAAAAATGAAGGAACATTTCAGACGGGGATCAGCTGCCAGAACAGTACGCCCAGAACAAGCCAGAGTTTTAAGGAGGATTCCAGGCTTTGCATTCGGGAGACGGAGAGAAAGTCCTGTCAAACGGCGGAGAGTGAAACTAAAATATGATCTGATCGCAGCGAGTCAAGTGCGGACGGGGAGAAACAAAGCAGAGCGTTTCGTTTTTGACTTGTGCGTCTTCGTCTTGGCTCCGCCGAAGGACGAATGTAATCCAGCTGGAAAAGGAAGAAAAAAACGCGTCTGCCATTTATCAGATTTTAAAAGATTTGTTTAAGAGTACCAAAAAAAAAACAAAAAACTATTCCTTCCACAGCAGACAGGGGTAAAAATACATTTGGCCTGTTGGGGAGCCAGACGAGAGCAGAGCAGTTTGTGTACGTGATTAAATATCAAACTGCTCAAATAATGTCCAACGCATGCGAGCAAAACCAAACGACAAGAAGTCCAGATTTAGGACTCTTGGCGTTTGTCCTCCTCCCACAGGCTGACCTGTCCGCCTCGTTCCTGACTCACGTCATGGACGCAGCCTCTTTCCTCATCACAACAAAGCGCAGGGTGACATTTAGAGGCGGCATTATCTGCTGGGCTGCAATAAACCGCTTTCACCGAGTCTCCCACATTTCTGACTCACACCGTCCCACCCACAGACTGTAAAGGTGAAACCAGAGCCTCGGGCGGAGGGCAAAAAGCTGGGATTTTTTGTCTTTCGCTTCACGGGTTGGAGTTCTTTAACACAAATTTTTGTCTTTTAAATTGTAAGATCAGGGGGAGAGAAGAAACGAGTCCCAGTGTTGAGCAATGCGTTTCGACTCACTGTTTAGATGACGGCCGTCCGATGGTGCAAGAGTTTGGGTGTGGATCTGAGCTTCACTCAGCGGAATGCAGAGTTCTAGTGTGCAAAATTCAAAATATAAAGCAGCAAATGCGTCCTTGCACTCGAGAAAGACGCTTAGGATGTTTTATTTGCTCACTCAGTCAATTCTTGTCAATGTCTGAACGTTAAAGCTGGGGTACGAAACTTTTTATTTTGTGTGAAAAAATAAAAATAAAAAATTCGAGCTGCTCTTGTTTGAACAAATACGGCACTCCCGTCAGAAACAACCAATCAGAACCAGGTTGTTTCTGGTTCTGACTGCAGTCACGCCTTCTCTCCGCTACGCTACAGCTGATTCACCACAACGGAGTCTGCCACCAGTGCTAAGGCCAGTTAGCATAGCCACCAATGACGGCGGTTAACCATTTTCCTGGAACTGTAAGCTGTTTCTACACCATTAGCACATTTAGCAACGTGTACACGAGCAGGATGGACGGCACTGAGACCCTCCTCCCGGCTCTGATTGGTTGTTTCTGAACCACAGCAGCGCATTTCTTCAGACTGAGGTAGCAGCAGTGGGAGGAGATGGAGGAGATCATCTCATACTGTCACAAAATAATAATAATTTTGACCAATATGTAAATATATTTTTTATGAAAGCTACATATCTCAGTTTTAAACGATTAATGTGAAGTTTCCTGTGTAATAATGACACATCTTAAAAACAGGAACTGGAGCTTCTCTGTTTCACATGGTGTCAAATAAATGAACCCTGTAAACCACAGATTTTAGGTCCCTGTACATTTCCAATCATCACCCATTTGGACGTTGGTGTGATCTTGAAGAATTAGAAGGTAATTCTCTTTCTTTATTATTCCGCTGCGTCACTGAGCCCACGACATGACACTTCCAGCACCAGGACCGTTAGCTGGTACAGTGTTTTTAAGACTAACCGTCACACAGAGCTGCCACTGAGGACAAAAACTTCTCATTCCCTCTTCTGAACATGTACCGTATTTTCCGGACTATAGAGCGCACCTCACTATAAGCCACACCCACAAAAATAAAATAAAAAAACTGGAAATGTAGATATATAAGCCACACCGGGCTATAAGACGTTGGCATCTCCGCCGCTCTCAGTTTTCCACGAGGCTGCGTCCTAAATCTGCTATACAGGATGCAGCCCTGCATCTCCAACGCCGAACCATGGATTCGTTCACGCAGAGTTTACGGCTATTGATCTGTACTACCAGATCGATAGCCTTCAACTAAAAAGCTGCATCATATGAACTTCTTCCTGTTTCCATGATGAGGGGGTTTGAGTTTGAAAACATTTCTCCATCGTGCCTGCTGCTAGCATGTGCTTGTTCTAAGTGAAAATGATCACTTTCTTCTGTGATTTCCAATTCTGCCTTTCAAAGATTCACTTCCTGCTACAGAGCCCCCCCTGGTGGTTGAAGAAAAGCCGCACCGGGCTACAAGCTACATGGTTCAAAGCGTGGGGAAAAAATAGCGGCTTACAGTCTGAAAAATAAGGTAGCAGGTATGTGTCAGGTTTGGGTTACAAAAAATTAATATTGTTTGGAAGTTGCCTATGTTTTTTCAACTGAATTACAACTATTTTGCACCTTTGAATCCAAGAATGACATCAATTTCTCTCAATCAAGTCAGGCTTTTATTCCAATTTGATTCAGAGAAATCCGACCTCCTGACTAAATTGATGACATTTTTGTGACATTATTGGTTCGCTTCCATTAAATTTTCTCGTCCGAGAAAGACTTTAAGAGAAAAAAATAGTTTTCTAAGAGTGTATTAATTAAATGTCACAAACTTGGATTTCTGTAAATTGAATAACAAACACTGATAAGGGTAAGTACATGTGAATTGAACGTTGCATCTCTGCTCTGTCTCATCACTCATTGATCCCAGATTCTCAGGAAACCGATGCAGATGTCAGAACAAGTCCTGCTTTTTGATGCTCATGTTGCTCCACAGTTCAGAAAGTTGACCTGATTGAGCAAAACCAATGTGATTTTTGGATTCAGCACATCAAAATGAGCCTAAAACAGTCAAAAAACCCCAGACATATTTTTGGGTGTTGACTATTGTTATTAGTAACGAAGCGTACCGTGTATAGAAGCAAAGCTTTTGAGCATCTAGACCTTTGCGTACTTTCAAGTAGTAGATATCATGTGGCGTGAATTTTGCCAAAGTTTGCGATTTGATCAAATCAACAGGAGCGTCAGGAAGGCGCGGGTCAATTTCCAAGCTAGCTATTTCCAACTTTCAGAAATGGCACTGTCAATGAGAGAGAACTAGGTGTGCTGCTAATACAAACAAATTAGCTCGACTTGAACAAGTGGAAGCCATGGATACGTTGGCAAAAACCAACCTGGAAAAAACAATCTCAACGCTCCCATCCCTCACTCCCAACATACATCTCGGCGCCCCAAGGTAATTAGGTGACGTAGTTGCTAATGTTCAATTACATTTAACCCCCCACTAAATCTGTTGATTCACTGTCTTGTTTATTTACCACTTTTGAATTGAATTTGAGTTGACAAACATAAGAAACCACCAAGATCAGAGCTACACAGTGAGGCGTTATGCTTCTCATCCAGTGTGAGATGGGAGTATTTTCGACCAGTTGGTCGAAAAAAAAGGTTTCTTTTATGGAAATGTGTCGATAATTTCCGGAGTGAATTATGCAATGTGTAACTTTATTTCCCTGCAGAGTTCAAGAGGAGCAGCAAAGGCAACCGAAGCAAAGCCTTATGTTATCGGGTCTGTGTTTCTGACTCAGATTCTGTCCTGCATCACAGCCAACGACAACGCCAAGATTCAGTCTTATCACATTTCTCTCTAAACTACTGTTTTACATCATTTTCCCTTCTGGTATCAAAGACAGCATAGTTCATATTTGAACACTGCCAGAGTAAAGTTTACTTGCAAGGGCTTTGACTTCAACGTAGCTCCTAATAAGATCAAGAAAATAATCTTTCACTGGCAGAAAGGGGAGGTTTTGGCTTTTTAGTCTCTTTAGTTTATACAAAGATTCATATAAAAGTTTCAAAAATTTATTTTAAAGATTATCCGAAATTCAACTAGCATACCTAAACACTACAACCGTAGCACCTTTGAAAGATTGCAGGAAAATGGAATAAAAATTGCAATTCCTTTTGAGTAAAAACCTACGCATGCACAGATTTCGTCCCACTTGAAAGAGCTAAAATTACACCACGATGTATAACATCCGGCGCATACGGTTGGAAGATTGCTGAACAAAGGTGAACCACGTTGCAGTATCAAAATGGTTGTCCATCGCCCTCAAAATGAAGAGTCTGGTAAGCGATTTAAAGAAGTCTCAAATCAGTGGTTCCACTTTACAGAAAACGCCCTACAAGTAGAGGACATTCAAAGCGGCCAGTTCAACCTGAAAGCAGATCGCAAGGTGCTGAAAGGATCCCCAGGAAATGTCAATACCTGCACATTTTTGGTAGGGAAAAGAGCAATGAGAAAGAGATGGGCGTACCAAGTGCGTCATATGCTGAGGCTACAATCCTCAACACAGTCCAGGCCATTTTCTGCACCTTTTCCCCTTCTCTCTTTTGGCCAACATTTGTGTCCACTAGTGTCACAAAAGCCTTTAAAAATGTGAGAAATGGGAAACGTTTAACTGTCATGGGAGATGTACAAGGATGTACCTCTTTGCAACCTAACAAAAACATAGACAAAACAATTAAAAGTGAATATATGCTACACGTAGGCCTGTCGCAATGAGCAGTTAATCAATTAATCGCCTGATAAATTAGAACAAATTCAGTTACGTTTATTTGCATGATTTACCGTTTTTCTCTTTTGTCTCTCTACCAAAACCTGGATGATAAAAGTCTTCAGTTTGGTGTTTTGGTATCAACCAGACACTTTTTTTGAAGGAGAAGTTTTGTTTACAGAAACTTCATAATTCATTTTATTTGTTGTTTTGTTCATTTATTTGAGGTATTTAAAATATCTTCCAGTTCCAGTGTTAAATGTTCATTAGAATTTAAAGTTTACTGACCTTTGAGAATGTATTATTTCATTATTATGCCATTTTTACATGAAAATGGTCTCAAAACAACAATAGTATTGTTTATTGCTATAACCTCTGGGACAATTTATCGTCTAGCAGCGTTTGTTATTGTGACAGGGCTAACTATACGGAGTAAAAATTTGGCCGAAACCAAACACAATATTCAAGAGAAAGAGTGGTATCCCGCCTGCCGAGCACAGAACTGGACGTCTCCTGATGTGGGTGGGGATCCTTTGCTGCATCAGCACCTGACCAACTCATCTTCATCGACTCCACCGTGAATTAAGTCGTGGATCAAAGAGCGGCGGGAGAAAACATGAGATCATCATCTGTAAAAGTCGATCAAAGTGGAAGCAAACCAGGACCTTGCAACATGTCCATGACCCCAAAACATGCCAGTAAATCCAAGGACTGGCTTAAGGAATGCATTAGCCGAGTAACGGAAAGTCACGGCTAAAGTCAGAGCTCAGATCTGATTCTCATTAAGATACTGTAGGATGACTTGAAACGGGACGTACACACAAAGAAGTCCGTAAAACATCTCAAGCCACGAGTGAGGAGTTAGGCAAACCTTCCTCACACCGATTATCCGAGACTGGAACCCGCTGAACTGAGGAGGCAAGACTGGCTATCAAAGAGCAGCATTTGTAAGCAATGGTATTTACATGTAGCTAAAGCACTTTGTTTTCCAAAGGTAAATAAAAAAAATAGGTAAGACATCAAAGTGTGAACATTTTTTCTTTCCTGTCGTTACTCAGTTTGCTCTTTCCTCCTGGATCACCAAATAATCTCCAGAAGATCCTGATGTGGTAAAACTCCACCTGCCTAGCAAATTAGGGAGCTTAAAAGTTGTTATTTTCAGCTAAATTCTTGACCTTTTCTGTGTGGCAACAACCGCCTACTGTAGCATAGGTGACATAACGTGTTATTATCTACTGAGAGGAAACAGCTCCTCCCCGGCTCTGCCAACAATAGCTGTGGTTCAGACCCACCCGGCATCTCATAATCAAAACCAAACATATTGGGATTGAACATGGCGAAATGCAACGGGAGCAATTATCGGAACACGGCAGGAAAACATCAGATACCCGAACTCGTTAAACTCTCCGTAATTAGGCCGAGTTGGACGTGACGCCGAGCCAAACAGGAGATTGAAGATAAATAAGAGTGTTAAATACATCCCTCTCAGTATCTTTTAACGACAAACAACACGGAGAAAGTATTAATGGAGACAGAGAGCTTTTTCATTTCCCGACTCTGTCATGATTTGATAGTCACCTTTTCCTCATGTCAAATCAAGACGGTGTGTTTCGGCCGGGAAACAATGAGCAATGAGATTCTCACATTTAACAAGCCAAATTCCCCCAGCACGCACAGTATCCCACACGTTGGAGCCAGAAAAACACGAACCCCTGAGTTCTCTCTGCAACACTCATAAAATAAGTGAAACGCAACCCCTGTTGTGCAACCATTACAGCTTCACAAAAAAGAAAGAAAAGAAAAAAGGACTTTGCCATCTCTGCCAGGGGATTTGTTCCAGCCTGGGTTTTGGCACTCAAACAAGATAAGCAAATATCATTATAAAAATAATAACTTTTATACGCCTCCGTAAAGGTCTAAGGGTGAGAAAAACGAGCTATTTTAGCCGGGCAGTAAGCAAATCTGCAAATTTCACCTTCAACAGTGGATCTAAATCTCACACCCTCCAACTTTCTTTATTAGTTTGGAGTATATTCCACTTCTGGATGGAGTTTGAGTAATAAAACAATCATATAAACACATAATAAACCACTGATCCCAATTTTAGATTTATCACACCTATCAGGTGGTGCTTAAATAAAAGGCTGTTATTTAGTATGTGTGCTGATGTATGTCCCAGAAACACTGGACAGTACTGACGAACATTAGGCCACATGGTTATGATTTAGTAAGAAAAATATTAGTACATCTTGCTCTTTTTCAGACTTTCAGATTCTTTCTACAACCACCTTTCAGAGCATTTCAGCTGTAAGATCTTTGGACTGCGTGCCGAGCATGTATGGACACAGGTTCTCAACTGGATTTAGGTCTGGACTTTGACTAGGCCAGTCAAACACATGGACAGCGTTGTTTCCGTTAGCGTATTATAAGCCTGGCGGGCCACCAGGCTAAGCCTTCTTTGTATATATGTTATAGGTTCTTTTTATACACCAGTAACGGTGGTAATAAAGGTGTGTTAAAGAGTCTCTTTGGTGAAACAGTTGGAAGCACAATGACATCATTATGGTCAGCATGTGAACACACAGGAAGTCTGAGGTCAGGGGTCATTTCTTATTCACTGAAACTCCGTAACCACTTCCTGTCGACACGCTAGCAATGTCGGCGAATAAAGAGAAAAGTCACGGGTAAAAAAATAAAAAAGAACTCTTTAAACAGGATGAAGTAACTGGAGTGTAAAAATATATGTGCATTTTAATTGTACTTTTTTTATATTTGCCTTTTTTAAGACTTTATAGTTGGTGATTAGGCATTGTTAATAGTCTCATCCAATATTACGTAATCACTTAGTCACATTTACTGTCAACTTTAAATGTTTTTGTGGGGTTTTTAACTCAAAAACACAGCAGGCTACTGGTCGACTGCCCTCTCGCTTGGTTGAAATTCAGACGAGACAGAAGTTGTCAATCTTTGTATCAGAGGCCTTGAATAAGAAAATCCTTCATCTGGACGGCACTAAATTTACCCACAGCAATAAAGCAAAGAACCTTGGACCTGGTCCTGGACTTAAATATACATGAACATCTCTGGAATCATAAACAATGGCTCTCTAGGGGGCGCTGTAGATCCAGCCTTCCTGAGTCTGAAACGGTCATCAGAGAAGAATGGGAGAAAATAATGTGCTGAGCTAGTAGAGATTTAAGAAGACGGGAGGCTGTGATTGCAGCCAGATAAGGGCAGTGAATTTTATTTTTATTTATTTGGGAATTTCTTTCTTCATTTTATTAAATATTCAAATAGGCCTGTCACAATAAACAATAAATCAATTAATCGCATGATAAATTAAAATGAGCTCAATAATTTCTATTTGCATGATTTATTATTTTTCTCTATCTACCAAAAACTGGTAGAGAGAGAGGTCGGTCTGATGCTTTGGTCTCAACTAGAACTTTTTTTAAGGACTATTTTGTTTACAGAGACTTCAAAATTAATTTTATTTGTTATTTCTGTTGTTCATTTTGTGTATTCAAGATGTCTTCCAGTTCCAGCGTTAAATGTTTGTTAGAATTGAAAGATTTTTGGTATTTAAGAGTGCGTCCTTGCAATATTACGCCATTATTATTTGTATCACTTGAGAACGGTCTCAAAATAACAATATTATCGTTTATCGCAATAACTTCTGGGGCAATTTATCGGCCAGGAAAATCTGTCACCCTGACAGGCCTCTCTGTCTGCAAAAGATTTCCCACAAATTATTTCCACAAACTGTGAGGGGAAAATTATTGTAATCAACTTTCTAACAACAACAACAACAAGCGTCCACAATAATAAAATGTGGAAAAAGTGAATCCAGTACACGTGAGCTACGGCAATACTGAACTCGGCAAAAACTATGATGCATCACTGCGGTCTCTTTTCACCCCGAAGGATCTACATTTTCCAACATAAAGTACCAAATTCACATCTTCTATATGAATGGTCATGCAGTATGGAGAAAAACACTCCGTACTGGTCTCACCCTGACTTGACTATTGCTGGGAAGAAGTGTTTCTCTTCTCAGGCAGGTTACGGACCGCTCAAGTTCAGTAACTGTGCATCTGTTTGTAGGAAGTCGGAACCGTGTGGCAAGATCTCCGCTATTGTGCGACAGGCTTCTTATCGCCGTGAGGCAGCAACAAGCGGTGCAACAACAACACACATTCTTCTACATGTCCATTAAATGCTTCCTTTTGTCAATAATCTCCAACTGTTTATAGGACTCTTTAAATTACAAGCCCACCACTGAGGAACAACAAACCAATGAAAGTTTGTCCTCCGCGGTCTGGGCTGACGTTGAACCCAGGGTTTTCCTTTGTATTCGTTAATTAGCGGAGTTATCAGGAACTCTGTAACGTGAATACCTAGACACTTGCTGCTTTAATGTCGTACGTAAAGTGCAAACACCTGCAGGTTCCTGGAGCTCAGTCTTTGAGTTTACAAGTTACCGAAAACAGCGTTTACGCTATAGAACAGAATGTACAGAATACACGGAAAAGACGAGCTACAAGTCCAATAATTAGACACTAGATAATATACTAATAAAAAGAAAAAAAAACTGCCAAATAAGATATTCAAACATTTAAATAGTTTTTTTCAGACGAGAGAATAGCAGAAACTGAAGTAGTAGGACAAGCTCATAAAGTCAGAGCAATACAAAAAAAACTAATATTCATCTTGACATATCTGACTATCAATAGTTTTTTTAATATGTATTTTGAATAGGTCTGATAAGGCTGTGGGTTCTATTTAATGCTAAACATTAGCTGATTTATGACATGACCATAGCATTTTATTTATATTTCACTGGCCTGCATTTACATATAAGTCCGACCTTATGAAAGTAAATTTGAAATGTTGAATTTGACTCAAAAGACCCTTTTCATCTGGGATTTAAAAGTTAATTTAGAATCTATCAGAGGTATTTTTACTCTGTTACAGCTTGTCTTCTTTCTCTTGCTCCAGGAATCAAACTAGATCTGTTTGATCTAGAGCAGAACGCAGCAGCTATTTTGGCTACATTGAGGTTTCAGCAACATTCACTCAACATTCGTTGAATGTTAATTAAATATTAATTAATGTTAATTAAATAGAGTTTCTGGCAGTTGAGTTAACATTTTTATCGTACATGTATATTAGTGAGTCGTCTGCATACATTTGAATGTTGGATGTTTGAAAGATCATTTATGTAAAGAGAAAAACAGTAATGGCCCAAGAGTAGATCCCTGCGGGACGCCTCGGGACAAATTGATTCTGACTGTCTCATGTCGATTACATGAATAAAAGTCAATGTGTTTTAAGGAGAAAAATAAAATCCACTTAGCTTGGTCAATAATATTTCATGGTTGATGGCTTCAAATCCCTTCTTGAGATCAAGAAACAAAGCACCGACCACAACACCTCTGTCCAGCAGATACTTGAACATTTTCTGTGAGGGAGCGTTTGCCATTTTCTATAGAACTTTGAAACCAGATTGGGTGAAAAGAAGCTGAGTACATGTTCAGATAGGTGATTATTTGTCGAGTTATGACTTTCTCTGCAAATTTAGACATTTCTGGTAGCATATTGACAAGCCTGTGATTTCAAACGAATAAAGGTTCTCCACTTTTACAGATCAGCGTTCCCTAAGCTGCCAGAGTCAGCTTAGGGAACGCTGTCTGAGAATTAGAATTATAGGGGATTTTTTGTTACTGGAAACCAAATACTTCATTTTTTGTAAATGAGTTGAGTGATCTTATGTTTCGGGGGGTTTTGTTGTTTTGTTTTTTTTCTTAAGTTTTAAAAGTTCAAATTCTGTGACAATATGTGGTGTATTTCTTTGGAATAATATTTAGGTTTGTTGTTGGCTGGAAAACCACACATGATGATTTACACAGAGTTGAAAAGGAGATTATTAAAAGTTATGTGTTACTTCCTTAGAAACTGTCTATTTATCCTGCCATCTGTGGAGTTTTTCCTTTATTTTTAATTCACCCTGTCAATTTTCCCAGTTAGTTCCAAATTACTTTAGAAATTTCCCTTTGCTTCCTCTAGTATGACCAAGAAAACCTCTATTTTGGCAGCATTTACAATCACTTTAGTCAATTGTTGTAAACGATTTCCTAGCCAATTTCATTTTGATCCGATGTAAGGCGAAGAATCCCGACTTGTGTCGCCGCGCTGCTAGGCCACGCTGAAAACAGATCAGTGCTCGAGACCGAAGACAGAATTAATGATCTGGATAACGACAATCCAGATGATCTTGGCGTCTTTTGAAGTGGTGAGAAAAAGTATAAATCCAAAGCTGATGCCGGGGCAAGGAGACATGTTCTTCCTCTTCGGATATGACTCTAAATCTGATTAACAGCGTTCTCTGTCACTAATGCTCCATCCTGGCCGCAGAACAGTCGGCCTGTGTCCGCCGGCCGGGGAAGAAACGCCCAGGGTGGAAGTGCGTGCGTCCATCACGTACTACAGCAGGATTAGAACTCCCTGTTGCTCGCTCCGGACCACACACTGGCTCGAATCAAAGCGAACCAAACAAATATGAGCCAGAAGCAGAGGCTAAATCTGCAGAGGGAGCCCGATAAGGAGGCGGAAACGTTGCAGCCGTTTTGAGGATTAAAGGGAGCCGTAACTCATTCAACATGCGTCACGTGCGTTTCCTTGACTTCAAATTCACATTTGGGGGCAGGGGGAGGGAAAATGCAAATACAAAATGTAAATACAGGCAAAAACCCCCCAGCCTATCAGCAGGATCTACAGAGAGAAGAAAAGGTTGAGTAAAATGGTGATGATTCCTGACGGGAACTCCAGGCCTGACTCATGTAGGATGGCTGCTTTCCATTAACCTGATTACGAAGTCCTGAAATTGAGCATGAAATGAATTTTCCTAATCATACACTTATCTGAGGGAAACAACATATGCAAGCAATATGACTGTTCAGTGGTGGAGCATTTGTTAGAGTCCAATAAAATAAAAGTGGAGCCCTGGTGTCTGGAACGATTTCTAAGTTGTTTGTTTTTTATTATTATTAAAGACATTGTGTTTCGTAAAAGAAAAAAATAAGAAACTGTACAATCGTCCCAAACATTTTTATTGTCTTTTGCGTTTCCTCTTCCTGTTGGTTTACGATGATTCTTAAGTGTGTTTTTGTTAAGTCCTAATCCACTTAAATTTGTCCAAAATCTTTGCTTTTTTTTCTTTTCCATCTGGCAGATTTAGATTTAAATGGATTTCCGTCTCATCGATAATTTTGTTTTCTGATTGGATAATAATAAATCGTCTTTCGAGAGAAGAGACAAACATCTCTCAAAAGATGATACGTAAAAGGGAACTGTCATGTATTTAATTTAAAAAAAAAGTTTTTTTTACATTTTAATGAAAAACTCTTTATACCCTTCACAATGACTATTGTAAGCAATCAAAGTAGAAAAGAATCTGTATTTTTTTCCACAGTGGTACATCAGGTGTTCGTTTAGGCTTTTGCAACAGAAACCGAACACAAAAATGAAGCGTCAGCCACAGAGCACTAAATCTGAATCTTTCTGATGTTGGGGAAATTGACCCAGAGCTGATTTCAGCAGAAAACCAGGAATGCTAAATGTGGACAGCAAAGTTCCTCTGTTTACTTTTTATTTCCATCTTGAAACATGTTAGAAATGTTGGCAGCTTTTCGGGAGACGCGGTGCTGATGTGAAAGTCTAGCATTCTCTGGTCAACGCACAAACACAGAGAGACTGGTGTTTACAGTTAGCAGTGCTAACTGCGCTAATGTGGCTAATTTCAAATATGAAAAGCTAAAGACAGAAACTGAAATGACATTGTTGTGATTTTCACTTCTGATAGCCTTATTTCAGAGCCAATGCTCTCTTTTGCACACTGCGGGACTTTGATATAAATAAGTGATAAACAGACTTTTCACAACATTTCACAAAACCAAATTGCAATCTACTAAAACCGGTGTCAGCAGACCACAGGTTTAAATAAACCAGAGATCAGAAATGTGCCGCAGCTCTCCAGTTGCTGATTTTTGTTTTGAGAAATATGACTTCTTGAAGCTGTCATTCCTTAAAACCTTGACTTTGCCTGCGACTAACACAAACCCACAAAATTCCCACAACCTCCCCTGCATTTGTTTTGCTGTTCTCATTGCTGTTTGTTATCTTTGGACAACCGCACCGCTCACTTCAGAGGGTCTAAACATCTCAGCTGGAGACCTTGACCTTCTAGATTTGGGTCTAAATGACCAAATATGCAGCATGATAGAGCAATAAAACAAAGTTTACTTCTCTGAGCATGCTCAGAGTCTCTGATGACACAAAACTGACACATTTGAGTAAGACCACGATTGCTCTGCCTGAAATGAAGGCCGTATTGTCAGCTTATATTTTCAATACTTTCTATTTTTAATGCATCATGTGTTCTTTTACTATTATTGTTACTTTATGAATACAATTGTCTAACATTCTGAAATGAAATCTTCCGTGTAGGTGGCCTCAGTATTGCCTCTCTGCTTTTTGGCGGCAAAGCCGTCCTATTGGCTTCTTCAGATCATGATCTGAAGCTTCCTCTGGAACGGTTTGCAGTCACATGTGAAGCAGTCGAGATTAAAGAAAAAACTAATATCAGCACCTCTAAATCCAGAAACTTGGTCTTGAACCAGGAAATGGTAGAGTGCCTTCCAGGTCCTGCCTCAAGTGGAGGAGCTCATATATCTATGTCTCTTGTCTATGATTGAAGGGGAAATGGAGTGGGACGTCAATAACGGTAGTGGCATCTAAGTGATGTGGGTCTGTGACTGTGATGACAGAGGTAAACTGAAAGAGGAAGCTCTCGAGTTACCGGTTTGTCTCTGTTCCTTGCGGATACAAAAGCTTGAAACAAGTTTCTTACAAAGGGTTTCTCTTGGAGATGGAGGTGAGAAGTCCGGTCATCCGTTAGGGTCTCATCAGTGAATCTACATCAAGAGAACCCAGGCATGTTCCAAACTTGAGGAGACCCAGAGGAAGACCCAGGACACGTTGGAGGGACTATGTTTCTCAACTAATCTGGGGACGCCTTGGGGATTCCTCTGAAGGAACTGAAACAAGTGGCTAAAGAGAGGAAGGTCTGGATCCTTCCCCCGGATTAAGCAGAAGATAACGGTAGGATGGCGGAATATATTCAAAATCAAGAAATGAAAAGGGACATCTGCAGCCAAATTGAGTAAAAAGATGCTTCTCATAAGATGACTGCTGTCTAATAGCGTTGACACCCGTCTTTACTTTCAGATCGACTTCAGCTTTCACACATCCTTCCTTGACTTTAAATAAAACCGAGACCTGCGAGCTGCGAGCTTAATTAAGAGTCACCGGGCGACTGAACACATGCACGTTACATCCATCAGCGCACAGATGCAGACCACTCACACCTGCAGCAAAGGCTGTGATCTACATCACAGCAATAAAAAAACCTGCTTTCCTGCTGAACCGTGTGGCTTTTTCTCTCCCAACATGAAGGCAAACATTCCTGGCCGCCCCGCCACCCAGGCCTGGCTCTTCATCTGTGCTGCTCGGTGAGTTTACGAGTCCTCGCTGATGCCGTCAGCAAAGTATGCACGCCGACTGTTTGTTGCATCCCTCAGCAAGCACTACCAGGTTGATTTGATGAGGAGGATTAAGGATGCTTGGCTACGTAGGACATCCTCATCAAGCTGAATTCATGACGGAGATGTTTGCGGACGCGGCGCCTGTCCGCCATCTGTCTCGTTAGTGTGCAAATCCCCTCCCCGTTAGTAAGGTTTAAAAAATGTGCTTAAACACTGACTCGTAGGACACGGTAAGTTTAACTTCTAAATTTATTGTCGACCCTACCGCGCCCTCATTCCCCTTCGCCCCCTCCCACCTCCAAGTTTATGAACACGGGGCAAAAACAATTAAAGGACACCTTGAAGTGACCGCAGGTACAACCAGGGTCAGTTCCACCTTCTTCCTCTGCCTTCAACATCAGAGTTTTTAACTAAATTAAAGAGAATTATGGGGAAAAACAATGCATGTTGGAAAAAGAAGATTTCTCAATGAAATATTACGTACGTATCAGGTTTAGCAAATTTGGCTGTTTATGTTCTCTTCTCAGATTTCAGTATGTTTTGTTTTTGTCTTTCATAGCAGTTTAGTTCAGTCATGACTAAGCTGCATGTAGAGCGAGGCTTCGCTACGTTGTTTTGTCTACAACAGTAAAATAATTTAGCCGTTCTTCCTGTGCTCCAAGTGGCAATTTTTTTTAAGAAGCAGGGGTGACGGGGGGGATCAGCCTTGTAGAGAAACACCTGAAAGGAAGGAAGAAATCACATTCAAACTGCAGCACTGGTGACGTCCAAAAGGTACAGGAGCCTCTGCTGTTAATCATAGAAAGAAAAGAAATGAACACCATTAAAAGAAAGTGAATTAACGCAGGATTGTGTTAATTCAACTGGAGGCACTGCCTGTTCACTTGTGCCTCCACTGAACAGGCAGAGTCCCTCATACAAAGTAGTAAGTACCACTACTAGCTGCTGAAGTATTACAGACTCCCAAATCATTGTTGATCTTATATAGTTTTGGTTGCCTTTTGTTCAGTTTCTGCATGTTTTTGAACCTCCATCTTAACGAGAAGGAACAGGGTCTGAGCTCAGGTGAAAACAAGTAACGGTGAAAGTCTCCACTTTGTGGATGCTGGTGGTCAGTGAGCTGCAAGAGGACGAAATGGGTGCAGAGTTTATGTGTTGGAAGGTGATTCCTACCATTCCTGGCTGGAATTTGTGCAAAGTGACACCAAACAAACGTGCAGCCGCTCGTTTTTACTGCGTTTCTCTTTGTTGTCGTCAAACTGATTGCAGTTATTGTTTTCACCAGGAGGAAGACGACGGCAGCGTCAGGGACACGGATGGGCACGGCACAAAATCCGCTGCGCCTCCGTCCCCACAGACCTCACCACGTTTTGTATTCGAGAGGGTTTCAAAGACATTGTGAAACAGTTCCAGTATGTGAGAGGGCATTGCATATTCACCCCCCGCCGTGAGTCATCTTATCCCCACACACATCCGCAAATATCACGGCGCATCAGCAAACCGAAACAATACCGGTCCTCTCCGGTTCGCATCGCTCATTTCCCCTCTTCGCCTTCAGCGGTGCCACGGGTATTTAGAAAGGAACTAAAGAACACAAGAGGTGGGGGGGGGGGAACAAGCAGAGCAGTGTGTGGGAGGAGAAGAGAGAGAGAGGGAGGTGGGGGGGATAAACGGGACCAGGAGACACAACAGTGACAAAGATCTGTCTGAGAACAGGAGGAGGGAACGGGAGCAGGGATGGTGTGGGAAGTAAGGAAATATCTGGACAAACTGCGCTTTGGTTTTCCCTGACTGCACTGACATGTAGGCTTTAAAACCACGTATGTAAAACACAGAAAAGAGAACTCTTTCCTGGGTTTGAGCGGCTCATAATCCACCTGGTTGGAGACGGATCGGGTCCGGAGTTGCTGTTTCTCATTACTCACTTAGATGGATTACACCACTTTTGGAGCAAGCCTCACGATTAAAGCCAACTGCGGGACAGCGGTTCAGTATGGAGTCCTGCTCTCTTCCAAAATACCGTTTAAAACACACACACACACACACACACAAAAAGCTTGTGAGTCCAACAGGTTCAGAACAACTGAAGCAAAAAAGAGAAGAAAATCAAATCCTCTAAAGTGCATCTGGATCCTGGAGTGTTTTATTTTTTGTTCTGTTTTGTTTTTTGTACCTGACAAGGCCATCAGCGTTTGTCTGAACCTCGCAAAAATGTTATGACTGAACTTGGACAGACCTTGGATTTATTGCCAGGTGACGACTCCATAGACAGTTGCAAAAATCTCCAGAATACAAAAGCAACTAAAACACTGCTGGCTCCACATGGATAACGCAATCATCTATCCAAAAAATAGAGAAAAGAAAATACAGTAAAATAAAAACATTTATTAATTAAGAGTCTTACGATAAAGCTATTTAGTGCAGAAAAGATGTAGAGGAAACCCATTTTGCACATCATATGCAAACCCAGCATCGCAAATGTAAACATGTTGATTCATCTGCTTTCGCTCAGATGAAACTGAGGTCCATCGCCTTGGCAACTGGCACCCCATCGACTAGAAACGGGATGAATCCGTGATGCTGTGGGCTTCTTTCTACCTCAATCTGGTTGCTACAAAGTTTTATAACTCAATGGAATAAACCATCTAAATGTTTGACCAGGCGATGGAAGCTTGATGCCTGGATGGATCATTTTTATAAACTGAATTAAATTTGCTTTATTCCTGGGATTGAACTGGAACGAAGCAGTCAGTCGCTTTTTGGTCCTCCAGGGTTTTAACTCCCAACATCCGGAGCTGCTGCCTTCAAACTGCTGCATGTCTTCCATTTCCTGCCCGATTGCTCTGAATAAATGCCACTAGAGCCAGAAACTCTTTAAAAATAAAAACAAATAATAATCAGATTCTACCTGAAGTGCATTTATTGTAAATTACCACTGTGAAAATCAACTGAATTGAAGTGAATTTAGAGGGTTTGGGAAAATTGTTAGAGTGGACGTGTCTCTGTTACAATCCAAAGAGGTTTTTTTATAGAAATCAGGCGAATTCTATCTGTAATGAGTCTTTCTACTCTGCTAAATCAGCAGGAAGATGATTAATCAGACACAATATTGATGAATAATAATTGGATAACCAGTGTGGTGAGCTGAAGTGCTTGGAGAGATCCATCTCTTTAGTTAAGCTTGTGAAATGCTACCAGAGAAGACAGGGAATGTCTTGTGCTAACAGAGATTTGATTGGAAACCATTACTGGTTTGTTTGTTTTACCAGGTGAATGAATATAAAGTGAAAAAAAATGGGGGATTTTTACTCGTTTTTGCCAAAAACTACAATAAAAGTTTCATTTACTGTAAAGCGTTTTTACACCTTCGACGGAACCAATAAATGTCCTCAACATTATTTGTCTCCTTTGTATGTTTCAAATTATATTTTCTGAGTAAGAAAAAAAAAAGTGTTCTCAATTAACCCGCAAGTAAAAAAAACAAAAAAAAACAAACAAACAAAAAAACATGACCATTAGATACTAGAGTCAATTAACTATAGATTGGTGTTTTACGCGCGGGCGACCGTGTGTGTGTGCGTGTGTGTGTGTGTGTGTGTGAACTTTTATCTGAAAGAGTGCAGAGTGTGCGCGGGCAGACACGCGTGGGTCCACTCACCCGCGATCCGGGCTTCTGTGCTGAGACTTGAGGCAGGTAGCAGAGGAGCAACGGGGCCAAAAAGCAAGAAAAAGTGACGACAGCAGCGCTTGGCAATGGCATGACGGAGAGCCGGTGACGCACCGAGAAGCGCGCAGTATCTCCAATCCGGAAAGAAGAAGAAAGAAAAAAGGAAAAAAAAGCACAAATCTAAGACGTTATTATTAATTTGAGATCCCAAAAAAACATATGTGCGTACATATATCTTCACTCTTTTCTTCTTGTTATAACTTCCTCTCTTTGTTTTGTCCAGCAGCTTATTCACATGGCGCCGTGCGCAGGAGCGGACATCATGACCGGCCGGAGACCGCGGCGGGAGGCTTCATGCACTGCGGGAGGATCAGCTGTTCATCGCGGTTTCCACAGGTTCAGCCTCTCTGCACTTTCATTTAAAAGCCAGGCTGAAGGCTGCGTCGCTGGCTGACGCTCTGCGGGAGCCAATGGCGGCGCCGCCTGGTGGCGAAGCCGCGCCCACATTGAGAATAGAAAGAAAAAAAAAAGAGAAGAAGAAGAAGCTGGGCAGGATCTGGTTGAGTCAAGAGAAGCTGGCAGCTGCAGAGACCCCTCAGTGTATTATCATCCGTCTTTGAGAGCAGAGACAATGGCTGAGCGACTGTGAGGTTAAACTTTGGGCTCTCATCTCCTTTCAGGGACGTATAATGCTCTATAATGGGCCAGTATCCTGCTGCTGTGACATTTAGCCTCTGTACTTGGGTTACAATGGGAAACATCTATTGAATAAAGTCAATAGCTGTCACACACACCGCGGGGGGTCAGCCTCTGTTTGAAGATCTGCCGCTGCTGCTGCCGACTGGTCAGAAATCTGCTTTTTAATTCATGATTTAGTTTCATAGTTGTCGCTAAACCAAGTCGTTCTTTGGTTTGGGGAAAGTGGATCAGCTTATCAAGTTTCTTTCAACTTACAGCAGATGTAGGAAGTCTGTTTTAAGTTTTGTGATGTAGCATCAACCTATGAAATAATTACCTGCTTCTTTATAAATTATATATGCATGATGGAGGTTTAATGGCTGTTTGAAGGCAATCGAAGCCCCCTTTGGTTTTGGTCTTAGGCTAGCCGCTAGCATCAGCCTCTAGGAGGATGAACAGGTATTTAAGTTAGCATATGATAGCAGCAACTTTGCGAAACTGGTTAACCATTTAGCTGCAATTTTTGTAGTGAAGTTATCAAGTTAACTTCAGTTAAAATTTTTTTATATATATCAAATATGGCTTAAAAGAAATTCGACTTTGTAATTTAGCACCTTGAACTTGGGTCTTTGTCTCTTTGAAAAACACCTGGTCTTTCTGAAACTCCACTTTCAGGAAGTCATTGCAGCATCGCTCCTCTACTCACCCTTTAGCAACGTTTTTACCCGTGTTTCAAAGAAGTGGCTCGTATAACAGATGCACAGTTTCTCCAGGTGTTTGCTAATTGCTGCTGGCTAGTCTGAAGGAGCTGAGTGGGGTAATTGTGGGGGGTGGTGCCTCTGCGAGGCAGAAGCTCAGCTTGGACATTGAAAGGGGGAGTTTTGTCCTTGAAGGCGGAGCTAGGTCCACCCAGGGGTTTTGCACAGTGGAGTGGTTGCCATGGAGATTAAAGGATTTCTCAAGCATGCATGAAAGAATCAAAGCAACACTCCAGGTATGAAATTAGAAAAAATCGATTTTACATAATGCTGCCCCTTAAAAACTCACTTAAAAAATCCTTCGCCGTCCCTTTAACTGCTTGAGTTACTGCTCTCAGTGTGGACTGTTTACATGTAACATGGTCCAACTATAAACCTTGAAGCGCACTTTTCTTTCCAGGACAGGACTGTAATTTACTAAGTAATATGTATTTTAAAATCCAGCGATGATGCTGTCATATTTTCCCCAACTAGATATTTTGTTCTTGCCCTGCCTGACACGTGCGCCAACTGCGGCCTTATAAAAGTGAAGCCACATCACAGCCATCCAAACAAACCAAGCAGCGTCTGGCTGCCACATTCTCTCTCTGTCTCTCTGTCTCTTCCCCCCCACTGAGAAGGAGAGACCATGTTACGGGGAGACCCGGTGCAGGTGTCCAGCTCTGGTCCAACAACCTCTCACTTCTTCCAGGCTTTTAAGAGCTGAAAAGGCCGTCCGGCTCCCCTCTCCCCCTCCTCCTCCCAGTCCTTGTCCCTATAGATATTTTTAATTGTTGGTTTTGACAGTTCAACGGCCCTTTGAGTGCCTCACTGAAGAGCCTTGTAATCGGAGCAATTGAACTGCTGGAGCTGGCACAATTAGGGTCACCGCTGATGATTCCCAGCTAAATGAAAGGAGGCTTCCTCGGAACGGATCGGCGACAGGAAGGGGAGGCCGGTGGAGCGGTCATATTTGGAGGGAGAACAAAAGAGGGAAGGAATGAATTCGATACTGTGAATTCTTCTTATCGGAGCAATGTGTGTGTGTGTGTGTGTGTGTGAGACGTTTCAGGCTTTTCTCAATCTGGAGATCCACCCCTTGTAATCTGCAGCAGCTGGTCCACTAATGTTCAGAGTACTCTGTGTGTGTGTGTGTGTGTGTGTGTGTGTGTGTGTGTGTGTGTGTGTGTGAACCAGGGTTTTGTATCTTCATGAGGACCTATGTGGGGTTGTGGGGACCACTGCTCCTTGTGGGGACATTTTATTAGACCTCGTGTTGAGAAATGCTGTTATAGGGTTAGGGATCAGGTGTGTGATGGTTAGGGCTAGGGTTAGGATTAGCCTGTAGAAAATTAATGGAAGTCAACGTAAAGTCCCCACAAGTCATGAAAAGACGACTGTGTGTATGTGTGTGTGGGATGGGTTGGGGGGGAACAGGAGTGTCTCTTGGAATGTTAACGAGATCAGTTTATATCTTCTCTCTCTCTTCACCCCCCTGCGCCCCTCCCAGGACAAAAGCAGAGCAGGTTTTCCAAGGAACGAAGCCGTCGTTGATTCTGTTGCCGACTGGCCGGACTTGAAAGGAAAACCGACCGACAACAACAGCAACAAAAAAGAAAGAAAGAAAAAAGAAGAAAGAAAGGCAGAGGGGGTAAAGCGAACAAGTTTACAGGACACATATTTCCTAATTACTGGACCGCCCCCCATGAGTCCTCCCCCTCTTGCCCCCACCCGGGCTCTCGCTCTCCCCCGCCGGCTTACATCAAGTACACACGGCTGAAAATTAGCAGGTGTCTGTAGACACAGAAACAGAGAGGCCAGTGCAGAGGCCACCCCAGAGATCTGCAGAGGGGGCAGATTTAGCACAGATGTTTGGCCATGATGAAGTCACACGAGCAAAAAAAAAATAAAAGTTCAAACACACAAAGACAGTTCAGCTGCGCTCCAGTGAACGTTGGAGCTAACAGAGCTACTAATTAGAAACTTTCCAAAAGAATCCATTTTGTTTCTAAATAATAGCTGTGTTGTCATCTGCCCCCATGCCTCTTGATATATGAAAGGTAGTTGCTTATTTTTGTAGATTTGTTTGTAATGCAGTGCCTACTGTTCCAGATGACCAGACGGAGTTAATCATGCTAGCTATTTTAGCATCCGTTCTTTTTATAGATTACTGTATGGTAGAGGGAAAAGAACTGTTACCCAATGGTTGTTACACACACGACATATTTTAAATGTGAAAAAATAAACTTTAAAATACTTTAGAAAGGCCTTAAAGGGACGTTTGTCCAGATCAAAGATGTATTTCTTTCTTTCTTTTTTCTTTTATTACAAATTCATATTTTGTGAACAGACTCATTGAAAAGAAAAGAACAGAATATAGTTTTGGTGGATAGAGCACCAAAACTGCAGCAACACACTCACACACAGACATCCTTGTACTTCTATACAAACTGAAGACTTTGTATTGACTTCCATTTAATTTAATTACTGCATATATGCCAGACCAAGACATTCTCCTTAACCCATTTTCCCAAACTGTATTTATAAATATTTTATTTCACTATTTAATTTTTCTCTTTCTTTTTCTTTCTTTTTTTAGAAGTTTTTAAGGAGGGGCCACGGCCCCCCTGACCCCTTGTTCTGGGGCACCACTGCTGGTACGGCGTTTCTACATGTAAACAAACCTGGTCTTGTACGGAGCAAATAAGTGGAAAAAGACAAAATCCATCTGGAGTCGTAAACTTCAACAACAACCACCCTTATGAAAATTGGCTGAAAAGTTCAACAGTTTCATCTGATCACGGCTCCCAGCTCCAGCTGAAGTTGCCAAAGAGTTTAGCTAACTCGATTTGTCTATATGTTTGTAGGAAATGAAAAACGCTTTAACCTGGCCTCCCTGCCAAACGGCCACTTGGCACGTAGAGAGTCTGTAAATGTTTTGGATTTCACTTCCGTTCTCGCACAAACTGTGACGAGTTGAATATGGATCAATGATAGGGAAACAGAAAGTCACCCGTTAATAATTAGACAATCTTAGAAACTGAGAGACTTTTAAAAAGTAAAGCAGTGATTTATAAAACATGTATACATCAGTTCCATTTTTAAACCTGTTTGGACATTTTTCTTACTTTGTTTCCAGCTTCTTATTGCACTAATCTAATTTTAAAAAGGCTGATTTATTCAAGTGCATCTTTACTCAGATACATTTAAAAAGATTTTTGTAGTTAATGTCTTATGTAAAACCCTGGACAGAACCA
Source organism: Alfaro cultratus (assembly GCA_903066825.1). Taxonomy (NCBI): domain Eukaryota; kingdom Metazoa; phylum Chordata; class Actinopteri; order Cyprinodontiformes; family Poeciliidae; genus Alfaro; species Alfaro cultratus. Next base: position 15,828 of record CAEFZX010022544.1, on the reverse strand, counting down.
TTATGCATGATAGATACTGTAAGATTTCTAGATTCACCTGATATATTGTGGAAACTCAGACAACTAAACGCATTTACAACACAGCATGAAAGACAGGCAGAGCAGGGGAAAGGGGGAGGGTGGCATGCTGAACAAAAAAAAAAAAAAAAAAAGAAACTCAGGGGTCAGGTAGAAAGCCCCGAGCTTTTTAAAGTATCATCTGGATTTCATTTTTATAAATTCCACATATTTTACATGTACTGGCTGCAATTTTCACTAGCTTCTAAATTGAGGAGCCACATTCGGGGGCCTCAGTTGGCCGACAGCGCCGGCTTCTCACTCCCCTCTTCGAGACGTGAACTCGCTTGGAGATGGAAATGCTCGGCAAATAAATAACCCAGGAAAGCCAGCTTAACTGTGAGATATTATGGATTTTCTTTTATTCTTTTGTTTCTTTCTTTTTTTTGTACAAAGTGAGTGAAAAGGGAAAGTGGCAACAGAGAGAGTCACGGGTGTGAAAAGGACTATTGAGTCTGGGCTGGGGGTCTCGCACCTGCGCTGTCTATTCTCCCCACTGTTTATACACTGTCATCCACAATTAATACCTCCTGCCTGCCTGCCCTCCACAGGGCCCCCAGACCCATCCAGGGCCCTTATGGATGCCTAATTGAGCATACCGCTCTCCTGATTGAATTAACAGCTCGGTCTCTGGGACCTTTTCGCCTCTTCAGCGGAGGAGAGAGAGAGGGAGGCGGGGTGAAGCGCTACACACCCCAAAAATGGAGCCCTGTTCGGTCCAGCAGACACCAGAGCTGGAGGAAGAGGGAGAGGTGAAGAGGGGGGGGGGAGGATAAAAAGCAAGGGGTCAAGCGGGGGAGTTGTTGAAACTGTCCAAAAAAACATGGCCCTTTCTGTCAGCGAACCGAGGCTGGAGGGGTTGGCGGGGGGGAGCAGGAGGTCCCGGTCTTCACAGGCCCAGAGGGTTCCAGCAGGGCAGCGAGCGTCCAGGGGAAGAGAAGAGACAGACTGTAGCAGAGGACACGTCCAGACACCGCCGCACGCCTCTGGAGCTGTATCTGTCTAACAATCCGTGTGAAACATCGTCTTTTCCTCGTTTTTTGTTTTGTTTTAAGAGTCAAAATCAGTTTTTCGACAGCTGAAATTAGGTTGTAATAACATGCCTGTATTGGTTCTGTCCGATCAATGCAAGCACCGTTGGTTTGCTTTAAAAAAAAACAACAAAAAGAAAAATACATAAATGGAACAAGAACAGAGATGTTTTCAAAATCCTTAAAATCCTTTACGTTTTGTCCAGTCGGTGCTTCATTGGTGTCAATAACACTGAGTTGTGCATTACGGTTTTCAAAAACTGTATGAGTTAAATCTGAAAAGTGGAGAGTGCATTTTGTCTTCAGAAGTCACCCAAATTCATAATTAGAGTAGTTAATCTCAGCACTGTTCCAGTAGCTGCGTTTCCATTACAAATGTGTGCGAAACTTTGTCGATTTTCCACTAATATCAGAAAAAAACACAACTTCACAATTGCGGTTATTTCCATTAAATAAGAAACGCAGTTAAAATCACATGTGACTAAGTTTGTTCTCACAATAAGTTATTTAAATAAAAATACCGAATAGTGTCAGGATGGGTTCTACTTGTCTTGATTCTACGGTAATCAGACCTCGGTGTTGTTAGTAAAAGTGAACAAAAATAAACGGGGTTAACTAAAGTTAGCTTATTATTTAACAGTAAGACAGAATTTTCTTTTTTCACACAGAGCTATGTGTTTTCCAGCCACATCTTATGCATCATTGTATCATTTTATAGCACAAACAAGTAACTATGCTAAATTCTATTGTTTTAAAAATATAATATAGGATTTGAAAGAAATTTCATGTCGCAATTTAATTCATTGAAATTGGGCCTCTGTCTCTTTAAAAGCTCCAGATGCCCAGTTCCACCAGGTGTTTGCTAATTGCTGCTGGCTAGTCTGAAGGAGCTGAGTTGAGGAGTCACGGGGGAGAGGGCTGCTCTGTGAGGCGAAAGATCGGACGCTTGGAAACTGAGCTGCGCCTTTAAGATGGTGCTGGGTCCAAACGGACGTTTAGCACCGCTGACCTGTTGCCACGTGAGATTGAAAGATTTCTCAAACATGCATGAAAGAATCAAAGCGACACTCCAGGTATGTTTTTTGATGAGGGAGCAAGACTATGACTTGGTGTAAAGCTAAAAAAATAATAATAAAGTCGATTTTACATAATGCTGCTTTAATGAATGAAATCCTCATGTGGAAGTAGCTTTCTTAATTAAATAAAGTTACATTTGATTTTGAAGTAATGATCTGATTGAAGTGTGATGAAAGAAAGTGAATCCAGAATCCATCTGCATGTGTCACCGACAGTTTCAATAAAAAACACCTGAACGTTTGTTTGTGAATAGACGTAAAGCTGTACAGAAATAAAAATGTATATTTATATATAGAGAGAGACAATCTTCTTCAGTGTGAACCCGCCCAGCCGGGCTGTTCGGTGGTCTCCATGACTGCACCGAGCGGCTCACCTCTCGATGAACCCCTCGCTCCGGCCCACCAAAAACCAAAACAGAAACATGGAAATGTTGTCGGCCAGTGAACTGTGCCCCATTCTGAACCCCCACCCTCCAGCACCCACCCAGCCAGACTCTATGCCCCCCTAGTTAACAAGCCAGCTACCACATTCCCTGTCATCGCTCGCTACCCGCCGTCGACCTGATGCGGCGCGCGGGAGGGAGCCAATTAAACTCGCACTGTTCCCCACAACAGGTCAGGAGTTTAGTGGGTCGTTATCACTGTGGTTTTCACTCAGGGTTATCTAATCATCACTGAACCAAACCAGACGACTGTGGTTATAGAGAGTGGCTTTCGGCGCGTTAATTGAAGCTGCAGGTGGTGACGGGTGAGGGAACGCAGTCAGTGCTCCTCTGCTTGTACGGGAGTCTGCGGTGTAGCAGATATAGTGGCTCAAGAAATGTAGAAATGTTACCTAAAATGTACAAAGTAAGCATATTTGTATGCTCAAATTATTAGGTGACAGAATTTAACTGTGTTATGTTTTCTTGTGTTTTTTCTTGAATCCTACAGTTGTGTCGTTTCTGTCACTTCCTGGAATATTTTAACTCGTTGGCTGTGATTGGTTCTTTTTCAATCGAGGAATACGCTGATTGGATGAAAGTGATTTTTTGATGTTCCTGCTCTGCTTACACACCTTTGCAGATGCTCACCTGTTAATACCCTACTTTGCGTATGAAAGACACATTAAATTTCTCACCTTTTTGGCCTTCTTGGTGTTCCGTACCTTGGCAGCAGAAGGTACAGTATATGCGCTCACACCAGTTTCCATGCACACTCGTATTGGTGACACAAAGACAAGGCCACAGGAAAGTTGTGTGTCCTCTCTTCTTTGGAAAAAGTCCAGGCTACGTGATATTACACAGAGTAAGTCTTTGAACAGCAGTTGTTTTTCAAGTAATGTCATAAATTGTCAAATGGATTTAAGTCTGGACTTTAACTGGACCATTCTTTGACATAGACAAACCCACTGCAGTGTATGTTTGAGGTCATAAGGTGAATCTCTTCCCCAGTCTAAGGTGTTTTCAATTCAAATCCATTGAAAAAAATACCTTTATTGATCCCAAAGGGAATATTCTGCGGTGTCTGACGGTTCAGTCGCAGTATTTGACTGCATGCATCTTCCCATCAACACTGACCAGTCTTCTGTCCCCACAGCATAATTCCTCCTGCACCATATATTTCATCATGTTATGTCCAGGTAGCATTCGCCTGGACGCAGCGTCCTGCATGTATGCCAAAGAGTTGCACTTTTGTCTCTTTGCTCTGTAAAATCCACAAAAGATGGCGATAGTTTTACAACCTAACCCTCGTAACCTCTCCACCGCTGCATCCCTGTGCTCCTTTGTGTCCGTGACGCCGTTTGCTCACAAATATTCTCCAACAAACCTCGCAGGCCTCCAGTGAAGAGCTGGATTTATACAGAGCTTAAGCTGCTCGTGTGTACCGGTCGACTGTATTCGCTAATGAGGCAAATTCTGAAGGCAAATGGTTGAACTGGATCTTATTTAGGAGGCTGAATGCAAAGCTGTGCCAAACCTGTTAGAATTTCTCTATAAACATTAGGAAAATCGTTTCCTTTCACCTCATTAATGCACTTTAAAATAAACCAACAAAATGGGTTGAACTTTGTGGCTCTAATATACACAATGGGGGGGGAAAGATATGGATACTTTGTGCAAAATGGTCATTTTATTATTTAAGAATGTTCTTATTCTCAGATCACTTTTTTAGTTGTTGCAGTAAGTTGGGAACCACCATGCATAAAGCTACTTTTTCTCTTTGTTGTGAAATGTAAAGTTTAACACATGCCTTCATTTGACAGGCTGCACAGTTGGTAGCACTGTTGCCTTGCAGCAAGAAGGTCCTGGGTTCGATTCCCGGCCCGGGGTCTTTCTGCACGGAGTTTGCATGTTCTCCCTGTGCATCCGTGGGTTCTCTCCAGGTACTCCGGCTTCCTCCCACAGTCCAGAAACATGACTGTCAGGTTAATTGGTTTCTCTAAATTCTCCCTAGGTGTGAGTGTGTGTGTGTGTGTATGGTTGTTTGTCTCAGTGTTGCACTGTGACAGACTGGTGACCTGTCCAGGGTGACCCTGCCTCTCGCCCAGAACGTAGCTGGAGAGGCACCAGCATCTCCCGACCCCTTTAGGGACAAGGGTGTAAAGAAAATGGATGGATGGATGGATTCATTTGACAATCAGGTTAAGGGACTAAAGCTGCTCAGCAGACAGAAAGTAGGGAAAAAGAGTTGGGCAAAAAATTAAAGATTACAAGAGTCATAACAGAATTAAATGAAAACAAATAAAATCAGTTCAGTATTATTTCATGTTTTGTTTTGTTTTTTCTTTGTTTGGTTTTTTAACACCTTATAGATTCTTTTCTTCTCTGGAGCAAAAGGAAAGAAAAAAAAGTGTCAATTTTCAAACAAAATCCGCCATAATCTCAATCCTCCATTTATTCCAATATAGAAACCACCGCTTGTTGGCGCCTGGCCCCAGACAGTGTTACTGCGGCGCCCTCCTGCGTCCATTTTGATTAATTACACACAACCACACAAGGTTGACCAATGGGAGTTGTTAACGACACCCGCTGTTACGCATCTATGTTACTGATGGCTTTCCCTTGTTTTACTTAAGTATTTTTATTTTATTGTATGCATTCTTTCATGTTTATGTTTTATTTTAGTAATTATTTGTCTTGTTTCCCACCCCAGATTTATTAATTGTTTCTTTAACACAAGCCCTTTTAACATGGTAAAACCGGAAGCGTTGCGAAGAGCACCGCATTTATTTATTACGAATCTTTGTTTAACTTACTCGGTACTGTATTTTAATTGTATGTACGATTGCTGTTATTTTGATTACATTTTTTATTTTATTTTATTTTATTTTTGCTTGTGCAGACAACTTGCAGTCCAATTACCATATTGTTATTTATTTATTTATTTATTTATTCGCGAGATGTTCATATTTTTATTTATTTTTTACTCCTACTACATCTCCCCTAATTTTTTCCCTCTATTATTATTATTATTATTATTATTATTATATTATTCACGACATCTTCATCTTAAACCTCGGTCTCTTTGCCTCAACAAGGCGGAGTTTAGGATGCTGAGATGAGGGACGCAGGTGGAGGCGGCGGATGTTTACGCGATGCGCTTCACTTAGGGAGGATCAGAGGGAGCTGCTGGACAGGATACATCCGCCGTTGATGAGAGACGCAGTAAGACAAAAAAAAACAACATATATGTATATATAAATAAAATAAAATAAAAACTCACGTTCGGTGCCGCTCTGTGTTCAAATCGTGATCGGGAGTCGTCGACTGGAGCTCCGCCGCTGAAAGAGGCGAAGCGACGCGCTCCATCTGTCTCCATCGCGTCGCTGGAGGCTGCGGCGAGGTGATGCTCCATCTTTGGATCGGCGGCCGGAGCCGTTTTTCCTGAACGCCTGCTATTATGCAGGGAGCAAAGGAGGCTGCGAGGATTAAAGGGGAAAGAAGCGCTGGTTTAGAAAACATTTGGCACTCTGGCAGGTCAGTAGAGATAAACTGTGTCGTAAGGAATTGCATTAAATCCACCAGATATCCGCGCATTCACATTAGCCGACGTGTATGTTCCATTTACAGCAGTTCACGACTTTAGACTGTCATTCAGTTGTTTTCCCCTGTTGTGGATCACAGTGGGAAAGTCCAGGCCTTCACTGTTAGCAGGTGCGCGCCTATAATCAATTTGGCCCACACTCGTTTACAATACTCTTTTTTTTTTTTTTTTTTACCATATTTTTCCTTGGCTTCACTGTGTGTAGGTACATGTAGGTCGATTGTGTGAAGAAGAAAAAAACATGGCTATGAGTAATCAAATTCCCTCAGCCTAGTAACTCTGCCAAAAATAGCCCTTCTGTTAAAGGGCTGTGATGTTTTCATGTGCCTTATTTCACTTCCCCCGAAGGGAAAATGTCTCATCTGGTGTAAAATCACCGAGTGTATGAACATGTGCTCATGCATGCATGCATGCATCCCTGGAAGCTTGCCTTGACCCTTCCCCCACAGACTGTATCTCTGATCTGAGCTGAATTTTATGATTTAGGTTTTAACATCCATTTTGTGTGTGTGTGTTTTATACATCCCCGTCGTTCTTTGATTCCTGCCCTCTTTACCCGCAGTGTGAGCCAACTATGGTCGACCCCTCGGATGTTGAGGAGCAGAATAAATGCAAAGGCCCACAACTTGACACACCAACTGTGGCCGCTGAAGACTCTCGACTACCAGAACCGTCCGATGACACGACAACTGAGGAGGAAGGTGATGCCGGTTTCGAGACACCACCCACTGGCAGCTCGGATCCCAGCCCCTGCCACACAGCGTCTCCGGTGGGGCCGCAGGTCAGCACACAGGGTGCAGCATCTCAGCAACCACAGACTCAGACTGACGCAGATTTGCCACCAAAACTTCACTTGGACCTGTACAACTTTGATTCGCCCGACGCGGAGGGCAGTCGTTATGTGCTGACGAGCCCGCGCTCTCTGGAGGCATGCGCTCGGTGTGGAGTCAAACCCGTGGAGCTGCTGCCTCGCCCGCTGGCCGACTTTGTCCGGGAGGCTCCAGGCCGGTCCATGCGTGTCGCCACAGGTCTCTTCGAAGTCTATGAGAAGGACAGACATGGCAAACTCAGGCAGTGCAGGGAAGAGAGGGAGAGGATCATTAGGGAAGAGAAAAGACGGATTCTGCAGGCAGCTGTCAACAGCAGCACGTCTTCATCCTCTGTGGATAAAGTCACATCTGGGATCGGTGTGCCTCCTAAATCTGACACAGTTTCCTCCAGCTCAGTTCCCAATGTGGGAGTTCCCTCTAACCCTGCAGCATCGGGTGCAACTATCCTATCGAAAGCCTCCACCTCTACTCTTAGTACATCCCCAAAATCCATGCAACCTAGAACTACCCCACCTGCAAAGTCTGGGCCCAAAACATCCCTTCCACCTTCTAAGGGTCTATTTCAAGGATCAGTCAAAGCTTCGGTGTCCTCATCATCTGAACATACGAAAACCACACATCCAGTTTCACCCGGTCCCCCACCGGTGCTCAAGAAATCTGCCGGTGGTAAATCTTCCAACACTTTTCCCAGATCAACACCGAGACCTCCCTCCTTCCCCAGAGCCAACTCGACGTTAACATCATCAGTGTCGAAGCCTGCCGTTCAGAACTCCAACCCGCCTCTGAACGGGGTAACGAGAGGGCTGTTCTCTCAGCACAACGGACATCTTGGATTCCAGTCCAAGGCCCGAGGGAAAAGCCATTCCCTGGAGTCTTTGCAGAGGAGGATGGATCCCGTCTGCTGCTCAACCTCCACAACCACCACGACTACATGCACCTCATCAGAGTCCGGGACGTCATCTGCTTACAGCTGGGACGGTGCACGAGATCACTGGGCCAAAATGTCAAGTCCTCGAGCTCGCACAATGGCCACCTTCAACTCCCTGATGGGCCGCAGCCTCAGCCTCGGAGACCTCAGCCACTCCCCTCAGACAACACAGAAGGTGGAGCGCATTGTGAAGGAAGTGAAGCGTCGCGGACTCAAGGCCGTGTCCGAGCGCGACCGCAAGATCGCAGCTTTGATGCTCGCCAGATATCAGGAGGAAGACATCATGAGCCAGACCCGCTACGTCGCTCACCTTCAGTGGGACAGTGAGCGCCGGATGGAGGAGCTGCGGCGGGAGCAAGAGGACAGGGAGAAGCAGCGGGCAGTGCTCCAGTGCCAGCGAGTGTGGCAGACCCAGGTTTCGATACGTCAGCAGAAGATCTGCCAGCAGGAGCGCGACTCAGCCGCTGCCAAACTACGGCAGGCCGAGGAGCACGAAGAGCGCTGGAAGGAGCTGGCAGAGCAGCAGGAGCGCAGCCGTCTGCTGAGGCTGCAGCAGGCAGCGAGAGAAGAGAAGCACAAGAAAGCTCTTCAGGAACAGAACCTGAAGGCCCTGGAAGAAGAGAGGGCTGCAGTGCTGGAGCAAGAGAGACTGCTCCTGAAGGAGAAGCTTACTATAGCTGAGCTGAAGAGGCAGGAGCGGGAGCACCAGGCCCATGAGGAGAGGCGAGGTCTGAATAAAGCAGAGAGGAGGCGTCACGCCGCCCTCATACAAGAAATCGCCCGTAGAGAACAGGAAGAGAGGGATGAAGCCAAGAGGACGGCAGAGGAGAAGCTCAACCGCTCCCTCGAGAACTACGAGCAGATAGTCGAACGCCGGGGGCAGGAACTGAAGGAGAAGGCCAAGCGTGAGGAGAAACAGATCCAGAAGGCTCGCAAGGCAGCGGAGAAACGCGAGAAGCAGCAGCAGCAGGTCCTGGAGGCCCGCGTGAAGGAGGCCGCCAAGCGAGCCCAGCAGGCCGCCGTGGTGGCCGAGGAGAAGGCCAAGGAGAAAGCCAAGCGGGCCGTCCACAGTCGGCAGGAGAAGGAGAGACTCCAGAAGCTCAACAGGCAACGGGTGGAGGAGGAGGAGAGGCAGAGGCGCCTGGAGCTCCTGCAGTCCATCGAGAGGAAGCTGGAGAAAAGCGAGCAGATCTTCAGGGAGAAGAAGGCGGTGCTGGAGAGCGCCCGCTCCGTGGCCCGGGCGTCCTTTCACGTGCGGGACAAAGTGCGGGAGGAGACCAACATGCGCACTTTTGACAAGATGGCCCTGGAAGCGCAGCTCAAAGCGAGTCTCGATGAAAAGTAAACCCACAGCTTCGTCACAAACCGCCGGTCAGATCATCGGCTCTTGACCTTTGTCACTCAACATGTTGCCCTTCTTCCAATCAACACAAGTGACATTTTTACATTACATATCATTACCCATCAGCAGTTTTATTATACTTTTGACCACTTTTCCCGTGAAAGTGAACAAATCCAGATTTGTATTATTGCCGTATTAGGAAACCATATCAGTAGTTATTTCTCAGCAGTGAAGCCCTTTAGTCAGATGGAGCCAGCTTAATGTTTAGTGGACAGAACAATTTTCTTCTTTTTGTGGCAACACAAACCGCTCTCTCTCTCTCTCTCTCTCTCTCTCTTCGTCTTCTTGCCCTTAGCTGCGTCTTATTTCAGCCACTGCACTGGAAGCTGTGCTGGAATGAAAGAGTCATTGTTTATCTGCAAGCACAACTTCACGACAGCTGCAGGGGCTTTCAAGGGAACACTCCTGTTAGTGGGAAAGCAAGCCCGAGGAAAAGGCTAAACACAAATGGTTCCCGGCCCGAGCGAGTAAACGACAGCTCCCCCTACCCCCCCACCTTTTTTTTTGTTGTACAAACGCGGACAGTTTGGAAGTCAAGCCCGAAAAAGGAAGCTTGTCCGTCCTTTCGGTGCTGACGGCGCAGCGCCGGACGGTGCAGAGGACGGTAGATATCGCACCACAAGCATTCCTCCTTCAAAATCCCTTCAGGGACTCTCTGTTTTATTTCCCGTTCATGTTAAAGTGCAGTCAGCACTAAAGCTCTCCGAGAGAAAACCTTCACTCGACTCCCCGTACCATCCTCCTGCTTCCAACACAGCGTCATGGTGACCGTCTCCCAGTCAACAGGTAGGTGTTTCCAAGCCTCCCCGTCTGTCTGTTTTGTTGCATCCTGCTGTGGCGACAGTTTTAATAATGCACTAATCCTACGATTTTCCAGCTGTGAAAAAGGAAAAAAGTCAAATAAAAAATTTAAACAACACACGTGAGATGAAGCTGTTGCCATGGCAATGCAAATCTGGCTGGAGTTGCAGAAAGCGACTGAGTAATGAGCTCACTCTGGATGTTTCTTCTAGCTGTCAGAGTGCCTCGCAAAAACATTGAATCAGTCGAACTTTATTCACATGAGAAAGTGTTTCACCGAGGTTCAAAACAGCCCTGGATTTTTTTAATTTGTTTTCCTCTTTTTGTCACAGTACAACCACAACTGGAATATGATGTGACAAACCAAAACAAAGGAAATCAAAGCAGTGAAGTTTGAACGAAGGTCTGAGACGTTTAGGTTGCAGTGAGAAAGGCCCTCCTGACCCCCACGTTCACTATGTGCAGAACGTTGGGTATGCCTTTAACTGCCTTTACAAAAATAACCCGAGGTCAATTAGATTTAGGTAAGAACTTTGAGTAGGCCATTCCAACACATAATATGGTTAAGTCTTAATATCTTGACTGTTTCATTTCACCTCTGGGTTTGTTTTTCCATCATCGGTACCCCCGCAAAAAAGGAAAAGCATCCCCACAGCATGATGCGGCCACCACCATGCTTTGTTTGGGGTTATGTGCTATATCAGCTTTTGACTACATATAGAAAAACAACACTAAATACGTTTGCAAGACACTGCAAAAGTATCTACACCTATGATAATATTTTACAGTATATTGCCGTAAACTGTGCTTCTGTTTTATTTCATTTTACTTTCAGTGTCATGTACATAATTTGTGTGGATGCATTAGCCCCGTTACATTTGACGCGTCGTCTCGAGACTCTGCCAGGATGAGGCTTTATTTCCCACCAGCATGTCTGTCGTGTCTCCCACATGGCGGTTGGCAAAATGCAGACAAGACTTCTTGTGGGATTTTCTTTTCAGCGCCACTAAATAAAATTTTGGAAAAATACAAATAAAATTCCCTTCAGCCATATTTTTCCTGTCCCCGTCCCAGCATGCTCATCCGCATGTTTGCTCCGTTGCTACATGGCTTGTAGCTTTCTACTCGTCGTCTTAAAACGTTTATTGTCCCGTTTGTCTACCTCATTAAAATCCCAATAAAACCATCGCAGTTTGTGGTTGTAAAAGTGTGGAGAAAGATCTTGGGTATGGAAACTTTTTTGCGAAGCAACCAGAAAGCAGAGCGAGCCGAGCGTTTCAGACAGTCACGTGTTTCATACCTGCTTTCGGCCGAGATGTAAGCCTGAGGGAATTGAAAACACAGCATTATACCAGCAGGATTATGGCTGACTGAGCAGGGCTCCAAGCAGATAATCATGGTGGAGGGGTGAGGGGTGGGATGATGCAGCAGATTTCCTTTGTGGATGCTTTTTGTATAACAAAAAGAAAGAAGAAAAAACACAAGGTTTCTCTTAAAATGCTGCAGCTGCATTTTACAAGTACAGAATAACGGCTGGAAAAACTATAGGCGGTCCTGATATCTGCTCAGAGATCTGAATCTGATTTAATATCAACACCTTCCTAAAATAATGTCCTTTTTTTCATCTTTTAGAAAGAAAGAAGTTGAGATTTTTCCAAAATGACATTTTACAAAAAAAAAAAAAGATTTGGGTGGTGAGATGTTAGAAACTCAAGCTTCATGTCGTCGATTGAAGTCAGTACATCTGAAATCATCGTTAATTAAAGTGACACTGTAATGTAAATTAAAGACCTGTGGGTCAAAGGTCATCTGAAAAAGTGAAAATGATAATACGAACCTACAGTAACGTGCCAATAAGGGAGCCAACAGCTCCAAAAGATCTGATTTTGTCCTCCAATGTTCGTAAAAGGCGATAAAACTGAAAACTCCTACTCCCTCTGGGACATAAAAGCATCACCAACAAAAGCACAAAAAAAAGCCTAAGATTTATACTTTTGTGCACAAGTGGATATAATTGTATGATTGTTCATTTCTAATTGACTTACAGTATATGAAACAAACTGCTTATTTGTTCCTTTTTATTGTCTTGCGTTTCTTTAGCTTGACAGATAAATAGAAATGCAAAACAAACAAAAGAATTTAAATCTGCAAGTCAGACTTTAAAGAAACCACAGGACTAACTCGTCTGTTGACAAATCCTTCCTTTTGCATCCAGTCTAAAATTCTTTCATTTGTTCACAAATGGAAGCTGAAGTAAATTTGTTTTGGCTAAATTAGCATGAAGAACTTTTATGCACATTGTTTCTCTTTTTTTGTTTTGGCCTTTGAGATGAATCAAAACATCAGTTAAGTAATTAAAAGATCTAGCCAAACTTTTCTCTTGTCATCTGTTAAATATCCTTTTCCTGACTTGGACGTGTGAATATTAATGAGATGTTTTGGTTGTTTCTCTAATCATAGATGGTCAGCAGACTAAATGTGAGGTACTGTATACTTATGTGCACTCAAGCAATGAGGTCAGTAAAAAGAAGATTTGAGATCTTCAGTGACCAACATGTTGCTGAAGCTTTATCCGTATATTTGGACTGTGTTGTGATGCAGGTGAAACGTAGCAATAACCAGATTAATAAATGACACACATCTGAACACACACAATACTAAAACCCTGCCCCATATTGAAAGACGTAGAGTGGTCGGTTTTGTTAAAGTAAGCCGTTATGCAGACGACACTCAGCTGTATCTCCCAATAAACCGGGCGGTTTTGCTCGATTGGCTACATGAATGAACTAAAGAAACTTAAACTTCAAAGATGTTCATTTCTGAACCTCCCAACCCCACAGTTTATATCTACTATCAGACAAATTTAGAAATTCTCATTAGAAAATGCAACAGCTAGCTACTCTAGCAACTCAAAGTCCTGATCAAGGCCAGTCGTGTTTGTATTTTGATCTTATTGTTTTTCCACATTGATATGCTTATTTTATTCTAACATATGTGGTCTTTGAACATGTGTTATGTAGTGCTGTATTAAAATTACTTTGACTGATTTCATCCCTCATCTGTTTTTATTCGCTGCAGGTCCCAGAGATGATTGAGAGCAGATGACTGGACCAAGCCTGAGCTTTCTGCACAAGCACTTCTTGAAATGTACCTATAGGAAAGCTGTTTATACAAAAAAAAATTTCATCCGCAATTATCATCGTCATCGTCAATCGGCTGCTGAGAGAAGCAGCTGCCTTTCTGCATCAACGAATCAAATGTACACGGTTCAAAAACAGCTTTATTCATACCAAGCGTGCTGATCAATCTGTTCATTTTTTGGTCCTTCTTCTAACCTTCTTATCTTAAATGTTGGCCTTTTCCCCAGGTTTTCTGGTTATTTAATGTTTTTTTTCTTTTCTCTCTCTTTAAACTGCTGTTGTATCAGAAAAGGTTTGAGATGTAGCAATAACGAGACGGCCAAGGGCGACAGTGGATGCGTCCGCGAGACGGCTGTTCTGGTACACGCAAACAAAACCGGACAAATAAAAAGATCTTCAAGGTGGAATTGAGTTATCTGTCCTGTCTACGTCATTTCTCTATGATATCATGTGATTTTGTAGTAAAATGTTTCAAGTACTTCTTCGCAAGCCCTGTTCGCTTGCTGAAACTGTTGTAGTGAAGTAGTGAAACTGTGAGCTGAAGAGAAACGTGTACTCAATGCGACAAAAAAGCATCAGGTATGAGAGGGAAAAATGTACTTTCATTGTTTATTTGTGATGGTTTGATACACAATTTAACTGATTTCATCTTTCCATACCACACAAAATCTGCCTTTATGTGAGCAACAAATCGTTTAAGCAACTTAAATTTGAGGAAAACCATTCCAACCGAACAAACAAGCGACTTGCTTGTCCAACCGGAAGTGGGAGAACCGAAGCGCTTCGTGTTCATGGGTAAAATTTTGCTGTGAATTTGTTATCTAGAAAGTTAGCAACTCCAGTTTTTAAAAGAGAGCAAAAGAGGGAACGTTCTTCCTCTGAAAGGCCCAGCTTGTCGGACAGTCGTGGCGCACTGCGGCGACTGTCTGGCTACGTAAGTGAATTATTGTAAATTGATGGGGGTGAGCTTCTTAAACCTCAACGAGTGCAAGACAGAAATCTTAATTTCTGAACCTCCCAACTCTGCAGGTTACAGTCCAGTAATCGAAAGCTACTGTCAAGCAAATTTAGAGACGTCTTAGAAAATGTCCTATCAACTCAAGGCCAATCGTTTGTTTTTAGTTCACCTCATTCCCTCGTCCAGAAAGCTTGTTTCTAGAAAGCTCGCAACTTTTACAACAAAACACTCAGTTGATTTGAGTTGATTGTCCAAAAGTCGTGAAATATGTGTAAAAACTCAGCTTTTAGTGCAGACACACAATCTCACCCTAACATTCAACCTTTGATTGTATTATATGTATTCAGAGCAAAACTTATCCCATGCTAGGAAATGAGTCTATGCAACTTATTCAGTTTGCAAGTTTTCCCGAGGTTCGGGGACCACCATGAAGCATGTTGAGTTTGTGTTTCTCTGATGAGTTGGCCTTGGATTTTGGGTAAATATCTCGCTGAGGGACTGCAGTGGCGACCCATTTCTAGTTTACTGGTGGAAGGTTTGTTATGGAGCGGGAGAGGAAAGTCTTTTTCTGGTGTAACCAGATTAGCAGATGGATAGATGGCGTCCAGTGGTTGTTGTGAAGACTTGGTTGACCTCAAGCAGTCCGTCTTCTCTGACAGTAAACTTTGGAGCTCGCCATGTTTACCGGCAGGACAATTATGGGTCATTTTCTAGGAAGTGGCCAATGGCTTAAACAGCAGGCGGCTGAGTCACGTCATGTTGAAATCAACGGGGACAGCTGACTAATCACGCTTTCCTAAACGTACTGCTGGAAGAAGGTGTTATATTCGTGTTTGATATGAACCAGACGTCGTGTGTTGCTCAGACACTTTTATTAAA
Organism: Alfaro cultratus; assembly: GCA_903066825.1. NCBI lineage: Eukaryota > Metazoa > Chordata > Actinopteri > Cyprinodontiformes > Poeciliidae > Alfaro > Alfaro cultratus. Next base: position 700 of record CAEFZX010022544.1, on the reverse strand, counting down.
GTATCTGTTCACTCCATCCTCACACAGGTTACTCACAGGTGTGTCACAAAGACTCTCTGCTTCTGTTGTCCTATTCTCTACATTTATACATTCACATGAACTCATGACCGCCACCTAGTGGACATAAGCATAATTCATTCAATCATCACATCCTCCTTTCTTTAAAGTTAGAATGTTACAAAATGAATCCTGTCAAAGAATAACAACATACATTGTATGAGACAGATAGAGCATAATACCACAGCTATAATAATACTCATTTAAAACATGAATTAAAAAATTTAAACATTTCAACTTTTTTCTATTTTTCTCTTTTTCCCTTTTTTTGTTACAAGACCAGTCTATCAGGTTTTTTCACCACTCTGGTAGATCTTCTCAACACAGGTGGATTATCCTTAATACTGTCCATGTCACAATGTGTTTCAGTTGTAGGGATAAACTGAGAGTCCTTAGAATCTTCACAAGACTCATCAACAGGCTCTAATGAGGTTTTCAACAAACTGCGACGATTTCGTCTCAGAACTTGTCCATCTTCAGTTTTCACTTCAAATGAACGTGGAGCTACTTCCTGCAGAACAGTTGCGTTAGTTTTCCATCCCTCATCATCCTGAATCCTTACTGGGTCCTTGTATGACAGTGGAGGTAAAATCTTAGCTGATCTGTCATAATATGACTTTTGTTTTACTTTCTGCTTTCGTAA
>CAEFZX010022543.1:0-28439 GCA_903066825.1 Alfaro cultratus | reverse complement strand
GAAAACATGCTAACAAAATGCCTCAGACCTGCAGCCCAGAGGCGGATCTAGACACAGGCTAACAGAAATGGCTCTTTAGCTCACTTGTACAAGTTTATGTCGGGGGTGGGGGTGGGTGGGTGACATGCTCACATCCACCTCAAAAATATGTAGTTGTGCCCCTGAGTGTGCACACCTGATGTTGCTCACAGTGGTCCTCAGTGTGCTCAGGGAGGTTGTGTGTATGCCCAGACACATGAAAAATTAGAGGGAACATTGCTCCAAAGGTTCTCAATAGGGTAGAGGTCAGAGGAGGATGGTGACCAAACCATGAGTTTCTCATGCCCATAGCAGCCAATGACACAGTGGGATTCCTTGCAGCATGACATGGTGCATTGTCATGCATGAAGATGATTTTGCAACGGAAAGTGCGACTGTTCTTTTTGAACCATGAAAGAAAGCGATCAGTCAGAAAGTCCATATACTTTGCTGAGGTCATTTTCACACCTTCATGGACTCTGAAGGGGCCGACCAGCTCTCTCTCTCTCCCCATGATTTCGGCCCAAATAATGACTCCACCACCTCCTTGCTGACATCACAGCCGTGTTGGGACGTGGCAACCATCCACCACCAATCCACTACTGCGTCCATTTGGACTATCCAGGGTTGCACAGCAGTCATCAGTGAACAAGTTTGTTTGAAAATGAATCTTCATGTACAGCTGGGCCCACTGCGACTGTTCTGCTTGTGAGCACTGGGTGGCCGAACAGTAGGTTCATGCACCGCAAGCCTCTGGAGGATCCTCCTCCTTGAGGTTCCAGAGGCACAAGCAGCTTCAAATAATTGTTTGCTGCTTTGTAAGGGCATTTTAACAGCTGCTCTCTTAATCCGATGAATTTGTCTAACAGAGACCTTGTCATACGGCACTACACTATCTGATGATTTTCTTCTGCAGAGAGATCCTTTCTCTTTCCCTTCTTGCTTGAAACCTGTGGCCTGCTTGATAATGTGGAATATCCTTCTTAAGTAAATTTTCTTTAATTGAGCTCACCAGACAAACTAATCAACCCAGCTCTCTGAAATTAATTATAGTGATTCAGGAGCCCTGACACACAATACCATCTATAAATTTAAAAATACAACAAAAAATGTAATCTTTATGACACTTAAATCCAATTTGCATGATAATTTGGAACACAGTGTACATTATATTGATCTTTGGGCTGCACAGTTGTAGGTAGCACTTCTGCCTTGCAGCGAGAAGGTCCTGGGTTTGAATTCTGGCTTGTGGTCTTTCAGCATGAAGTTTGCATATTTTTTCTGTGTGGGTTTCCTCTGGATACTCTGGCTTCCTTCCACAGTCCAAAAGCTTTACTGTTGGGCTAACTGGTCTTTCTAAAGGTGTTCTTCGGTGTAAGTGAGTGCATGTGTGTGTGTGGGTGTGTGTTGTTTGTCCTGTGTTTCTCTATATTGCCATGTAATGGATTGGCAACCATTCCATGGTGTGCACTTCCTCTCCTGGAGATGCAGGAGTGGGAGAGGCCTGCAACGATAAGCGAGTACAGCCAATAAATAGATGGACATTCTCATTAATAGTCAGGCTTTCACTTTTTTTTTTATTAATGCTTATTTTGCCATTTCTGGTGCTTGCATTTACAATGTCCACAATAAAAGAGTCTTTGGAGATACGGATCAACTTTATGAACTTAAAATGCAACCACACGTGGTCAATTCTCAACATCAGTGCTCACTGCATGACTCAGTAAACACAAATGACTTGTTGACTATTTTTATAAGATGTGCTACTGCTAGATTCTATCTCTCAAAGAGCAGAAAAGTAGTAAAAAACTAATTTAAGCATCGGTAATCCCAAGTAACGTTGTTGCCGACCAACATGGCATACATCAAGGGTAACTTCTTCCAGTCTGGCATTGTGGGAGCTATGTGTTAAAAGTGGTAATAGTGAAACAATTTTGTAATTTAAGAATAATTGGAAGTGGTCAAATAAGATTAAAAAAAAAATTGCATCTGGACTGGACATGCAGATAAACAATAGGAAACTTGTTACATGAGTTTTGTCCCTAGATTTAGATCTTATTCCCCAAATGAATTGATATTACAGTTTTTAGGCTTTGAAACCTGCACCTTGAAAGATTTGTAGGTTTGCTGTTTCCTTTAAGTAAATGTACAACAAACATAACATTTGAATTCACAATATCTACATACAGTAAATTGTTAAATGCAGAGATGGCTCATTTGTTGCAACTTTGGCATTTTATAATTAATAATTTGAATGAGTTTATAAGTTACAGTAAACTGCTTTGTCCCTTGCAGGGTTATTATTTTCAGAATCTTTTAAACTGTTTATTGAGATGCAAATTTTGATGGCCACATTTTGAGCAATCTTGGGTGGGTTTGTTCCACTTCTCTTTCATTGTCGCTTCTGCTTTTCAGTTATTTTTAGGAGATGCTAAGCAATGTTAAACTATTTATATACTGAGTAGTTTTCCATAAATGAAATGAATTATGTAAAAATAAATAGTTAAAGAAGGGAATCTCCAAAGTATGATTTTGAATTGATATAATTTCTGTAATATTCAAAATGTTACAGAGCTGTCAGGCCCATCTCACCAATCCATGCTCTCAAACTGTCCCCATTTAAGGTTTCAAATGGTTTGGCAGCCTAACCAACATCTCTTTTCGTCGCTCCACTGACAAATCGGACTCAAAGGCCTCTAAGTCAAAGACTGGAGATGATGGTGAATGTGCTGCCTCAGCTAAGTTGAGTCCAGTTGTTGAGACAACGCTGGACGATCTGGGAGCAATACGTCCTCGCACTGCCAGCTACGTCCGCTCCAGTGAGGACTACACACATGTGGGCACGCTGCCTCGGCTGCTGATGAGAAAGAGGGACAAAAGCAGCAAAGGTGAGCAGGAGTGATGTTCAACAAATTATTGCAAATTATTTTTTTACTGATATTTTCTGAAACAGAGAGTTTCTAATAACCCATCTCGCTACAGCAATCTCCAGCAGCAGTAAAAAGACTAAAGAGAAGAGCAGCATCAACAGAAGTCAAAGCCAGAGGCCAGCAGGAGACAAGAAAGAGGTTTCACAGACACTTATAGTTTCCTCGTCCAAGACATCTGAGGTTAAAGCAGAAGTCACTGCTGACAACGGGTTGAAAGAAGTCCCTTCAGCTGAGGCTGCAGAAAATGTCCCAAGTGTTACTTCAACTGATTCCAAGACGCAGTCTGAACCGGTAGAAGATCCCACAATCAACCAAAGCATCCATTCTGGAAACAATACCGCCAGTGAGGAAGTGCTACCACCTGGTGGTTCAGATGTAGTACATCAGTTGGAGGAGAAGAAAGTGTTGAACCCTGAAGAGACTCCTATTAGTCAAGAAAGAGAAGATACTATAGAAAGTGATGGACTAGAGCTAAAGGAGGATGAACAGAAAGCAGAGATGGATGAAGGAAACAGCATTTACTGGTGAGTTTCTGTATTCTAGTTTTCTTTGATTGTGAAAAAAAAAACATTTGTGTACAATTATGATTATTATTGAATCCTGTTTCCTTTTATTCACCTTTTTAGTTTGCTGAGAACAATGTTTTTGGTTTTTTTTAATCGACACTTAGCAAATTTCTTTTGCTCTTGTTTGCTTTGAGCTGAAGTTAGATGAACATTTTGTGGTTGCTGCCTCTGGTAGCTCATTTTTTCACAAGTATGCACAACCTAGGAACTTACTACTACAAATGTGTATTTTTGCCTTCACTTATAATATTTAGCATTAGTTGCTTTACAAATTAAGGGTGTGAAATGCAAAATATGTGAAAGGATGTTGCACTTTTTTTTTTTAAATGTGAAGTTGTCATAACAAAGACAATTTGAATAATGTCAACTTTGTATTAAAAGTGTCATAATTTACCGAATGACACTTTATGACAACAGTCGTGAAGACTTACTCATGTTCATGACAGTGTCATGACAGTTTCATTCACAACCCATCAAATAAACGGACCACTCTGTCTGTCCCTTTTACCTAATTTGTGGTACAATGAGGGATTGATGCACACATAATTAAAATATAAATGCTTGGTCACATATATACGTACACTCCCACTAGTATTTGGCTAAATGTCTTTCAAATAGTTGCATCGGAACAAAAATGCTTATTTTCAGACATGACAGAGCTAATTTCCACAGAGATCCACTAGTTTAGATTTCAGATTAGCCTGTTAGTTGTCCACTTGCAATACCAATTAAGCTGAAGTTTCAACCATCTTGGATAATAAAATCTACAATAAATTTATACTTGTGCGCCAAATCTTCTTTTCAAATTTCAGCTGCATGTTTTTTTGTTTTTTTTATCCTTCTACTATAAAGAGAGATCAGTTGAAAGGGAACCCTGAAAAGCCCAAAATGAATGATATCCAGTGTTTTGGTGAGCATGCGTCAGATTTTACCAGCACTGGTAAAGAAAGCAGAGTTCTTCAACCCTGTGGTAGGCAGAACTATCATCTTAGTTTGACTGCTGTGCACATACACAAAGCGATACATGTTACGCTGCAAACATGGTCTTCTTTTAAATGATGCGTGTAAAGTGAGAAGATACTTGGATTCATTCCTCTGCTTTTTAAGGCAGCAACTAATATTGATTGCTTTTATTGATCAAATGCGTCTGGAAAGCTGCCGGTCGGCTGCTGGTTGGATGATTTCTCATTTAGCATTGATTTGCTCTTACACACAAAAGATCCTGGGAAATTAGTGTTCTTTGGGCATATTGTGTATGTTTCTCACTGGGGCAGCTGATTTATTAATAACTTTGGATCTTTGGGAGTTAAAGGGAGAAATTAAACCTCTATATGTGCCCAGGCCACCTTCACCCAGACAGCTTGTATTCCCTGCACCGTCATCCCTGGACATGTGAAAGACAGAACCGTAGGATCTCCTGCATAAATGAAGAGTGCACATATTAGGTTTCATTAGTGCCATGAGTGTGTGTGCTTGTTTAAAAGAACAGGCTGTATATGTGCTGCCATGTAAAGACTCCCATGTGTGAGCAGAGAGTGTCTGGCTGCCCATTAGTTCAGCTCAGTTACCGTGGGAAATAAAGCTCTGTACATCAGGCTCATTCAACATCTCTTCCTCCTACAGCATGTCAGCTCAACCCCAAATCACCACTCTGTCTGTCCATCTCTCTGACTGCCTCTGCTCCGTGTAGCTCTCTGCATCTTTTTCCTTCTCAGCTGCCTGACAGTATCTCTCGCTTCTTTTGGTTGTTGGAAAAAGAAGAAAATAGAAATGGCATGTTGCCAGTGTGTTTCTATAATAATCAGCTCATCTGACAAATGTGAGGTTTATTCTTTAGCCTTAAGAAGTTTTTTTGTGCTTCACTATTTTAAACTGATATCTGTTTGACATGTGTGGTATGAGATAAAATTGAACAATGGTTCAGGTGTCTGTCCCTGCACCTGGTTTCATTCGGTTTCTTTAACAAAACATTTAACTTTTATTTGTTGTGTATGTGTACCACAATTTAATTGTTAAAAAACTTTTCATGTTACTTGTTTTTATAGAGCTCAAAAATGTACGCTCTTCTTCTGACTTATTTAAAATGGTCCCAAATTCTGAGCTCAGGCAAGTATAAGGGAAATCCATGCATATGCAAATTGTATAAAACAAGATGGAGTATATATGTATATATAGGAACCATACTTCATTTTCTATGTGGCTTCAAAGACTGGTTCTTTAGAGCCCCCGTGTTTGAAAAAAGATTCCTGCTAGTCTCTAGTTTCTAGTCACATTATTTATGTGTTCACTTTATTACTTTGATATCAAAAACATTTGGCTTCCGCACATGGATATTTTCACACAACCATTTTTAGTCAACGTACCAGAATTTGAATTATTAAAATGATCAAAATGTTTGCTCTTGATGTAATTTTTTAGATTTAATCTTAAACGTTTGGAAATGCACGTATGCACAGTGTGCATTGACAACTTTAGCAATTTTTTTTTTTAATTTCTTTCTCATTATAGTTCAATCAACAAGCCAGAAATTCTCTTTAAACCACTTTGTGTGAAATGGACACAGTTATGTCTCTACTTATCTGTACTCACTGACAATAAGTCTTCTAACTGCCATGAATTAACACAAATTTCTGCCACTATCTAACAAGAGATTATTATTTTAGCTCAATCCTTACAGAGAGATGCTGGTGTTATCTGCACAAAAACAGAGAAAAAAAATGCAAATTTCTGAAGATAACAGTGGGAGCTTTGTAAGGCGGTGTGGAAACTATCACCATCCCCTCTCCCACTGCCATAAATGGACCTTTTGATCTGACCTCTCCCTCTGGTTGTGTATAACACTGCTTAACTCCCGGCCTTCTGAGACGTATCTCTCAACTGGGACTTGCACCAATTGATCTTAAAACTTGCCTGAGAGTATAATTGCCCCCTGTGCTTGCTCTGGCTCCACATTGCAAAGCTGCGCTGCGGTAACTGCAGACGGACTTCCAACGCTTTTTGACACATGATCGGGATCCATCACAAGCTTGTGTTATATGCTTGCTACCAGATTTGAGAGTCTGCACTCAGAAACCCTTGAAGCGCAGCAGGGTTTGTTAGATTTTTTTTTTTTCATGAGGCTGAGCAGGATCCACATTTTAAGCACTTGAAAGCCTGCAGTAGACATCCATGGGAATACAGTCTCTCTCTTTTTTTCTTTTTTTTAAAAAAAAGCTTGTATGTCTGTGGTAACGTGCACCTGTTAGACAAGCACATCAAACACAAAAGAAAGAGGGTGAGTATCAAAGCACAGGTATACACAATTTATATAGCCTTTTTTCCTCTTGTTACATTGCCGAACATCTCCCTTCTTTCATCTCTCTTTTCCTTCTACGTATTCACTTCTTTTCATTCTCCATTTCCAGCCACATGAAGCCGACAGAAATCCAGGCAGAACAAGTTCAGGTCAGTCTTTAGATGTCTTTCCATTTTTATTCCTCCTAGGTTAAATATTTCTTTGGATCTTGTGTATAGAATTGTCACATAAAACACTTTCTAGTTTCATCTGTCTTTCTTTGGTGTTGGCATCAGTGTTTTGTTGCATTTACTTTTTTTTTTGCTCTGTTCAGCTGGAAGCACATCCCCTCCTCGACATTATTAAATTAAAAATTTTATGCAAGTGCTGAGATGTCGGTATCAGCCTTCAATCTGTCCTCTGTTCTGCTCATTTCAGCAGACTCACTCTGTATTTAGCCTAATTTAACCAGCCATTTAGCTAATTGAATTTTTAATGGCAATGTCAGCACTCTACATTTATAAGCAGCGTACGCTTCCTCCAGCAGGTGGCGACATCCTCTCGAGCTGAGAGCTCCATATTTATGAGTCTGTTTTTGACCTTGGGTATAGTTAGGTTTAATGCACCACGTACACAAAGAAACTCTTCAGGAATAAGATCAAAAGTGGACTCTGAGAGATGAAGGTTGAAGCTAAATTAGAAAGGATGGGAGAAGAAAGAGACAGAGGGAAAGTGGGTGCTTGAGGAGCAGTTTTTGTATTGATTACACATCACCGGTGAGGTGATAAAAGCCTTTTCCTGTGACCCTGACCTGTATTCCGTCTTTGTAAAACAAATGTCTCAGACTCAACAAATTGACTGTAGATAAACATCTTCCCAGCTCTTCTCTTCTTCAGGTTATTCTTATTATTTGAGACAAGCATCAGCTATAGTTAAAGACCAAATAGAAATTAAAAGAAATTTTTTGTGCATTTGGACTCAAAAGTTGTGCCAAAAGTTTCCAAATATGCTGCATATATACTCAAATACTCCTCAAATATTGTTTTAAGCTATGCTGATGCTCTTCTACAAGGACCTTACTGTTTTTTTTCATGTCTTTTGTGGCAACTCTCTTACACGCCTGTTAGTGTCTTTATCCAGCCTTTTTAATCACAGTTCCAGTTGTTGTAAATTTTTGAATTGTTGCTCTGACTGCAGATATGAACATTTTAGAGAGCAGCTCTGAGTTTGTGACATATAAAGATCCACTTAAATAGTATGCTGTCTTGGCCTTCCCATTTTGAAGATTGGAGAAGAGATGGACCTCTGAACCTCTGTGCCACAGCAAGGCATATGCTACTAAATATTAACATTGATACATACATGAATCATTTTGAAAAGCTCAAACTGAAAAATTACATAATAAAATTATTTTTTTTATTTTACACTGAAGCAAATTATAAGTTGGATTTTTCCACGTTTTTCAGACTATTCTGTGTGCAGTAATATATGAATTTATGTTGACACATTTCCAGTGATGTGAGTGGCTGTGTTGGGTGGTGCATGTCTCTCACATTAACTCTGACATCTATAATACTGCAGTCAAATTATTCCACCATGTGTGCTCTTTTAAACTTTATAAACTGCATGCATACAAAATAAAAAAAGCTTTGCACTTCTTTCAACTCTAGCAGACCTAATATTTTATGTTCATTATAAACACCAATCCTGCGTGATTTGTCACCCAGATTGTCACCACAGCAGCCTCGCCCACCACCCACCCGCCCACCCGCCCACCTCCCAACCCTCTCCCTAAAGCTGCCAGCAGTGTCCCCTTCTACTTCCACCTCTCTGAAACATTTATGACAGCTGATGTTTAAATCAGGAGTCGGCCTCAGCGAACCCTGTTATAATGGGAGAGACCAGCCCAGCGGCTCAGTTTTCCACATGTGCTCAGTCACACACATGTATATACACGCAAACACTAACAATAAAAATTGGACAACACTGAACAAATATTATGTTTTGGTTAAAAAAATATATATAAATAAATAAATTCTTGGGTTAAATAATAAAAAAAAAGTATTCACTGCCAACTTCTCAGTTTTATTATTTAACATTTTTGCCAGGTTTTTATGAGCTGAAGAAACTGGCTCTGCTGGTTTTGCGTCTAATTTAAGCAAAGTAAAAAGCGTCTTTAAATGCTTTGTGGATAGTAAACACTTGTGAAGTCATATGTGTTGGCCTACACTGTGGTACTAATTACCTCAATCTCAGTGTCTTATTACTTTATGTGACGTTCATGTGATCTGTTTTACAATAACGTGCGTCTATTTTTGCCTGCGACCCAGCCTTGCTTTGTCTCCTGCTTTGTTCAGCGGTTTGGTTTAACAACAACGGGATGGGGCCAAAGGGGGGGAGGTGGAACGGGTTGGTTTATATGAGGTTTATTAACATATGTCTGGGACTCTCGTCGCTGCTCGGAGAAAATATTGTGTGCGAGTTGTGTGTGTGCGTGCGTGTGAGGGGGTTCAGCTGTGGATAAGTGTGTTGCTGAATGTTTGATTATGCGAATGGTTTTAAATTTCAAAGATCTGTATGCGTCTGAGAGGTGCTCAATTAAATCAAAGCAGCACCCTGTGGGGGGATTGCATGTGTTATGTGTGCTACTGTAGACTGAATCAGTGCGGCACCTTTTTTTTTTAAAAGAAATGAACATTTTTAGAAAGGCCTGGATATCTTTGATATCAGTTACAGTTATTTTGGTGGGCATCTTAACTATACATCACTATGCTGTGTGAATTTTAATTATTTATTAGCTTTATGTCAGCAAAAGTGATAAAAATATAACAGCTCTCTATTAATCATGAAATCTTGTGTGTGCTACTTTCTCCTGTAACTTGTGAACAACTTTTTTAAGCTCTACCTCAATCTATGGAGAATGCTTCTCCGTTTAAGTGTCAGATGACCGCTGGCGATTTGATGAACTCTTTGAATTTTACAGTTCTTCTCCAGCAAAGCTCAGCAGATACTGACTCATTGACCTCAATTATCTCCATGTCAAATCCAGACCCATGTAGGCACCCGACTATATAACTTCGGTGACATGAACAGCAAGATTAAAAGATGGGAAACACGGTCAGCCATTTTAAATATTCATTTTGACTGTCACAACTTGGTGATATTGTTGTTGCAAGTGTGGGCTGTAATGTCCAGAAAGTTTTGGAGTGATTTCTTTCCTTTGTTAAAGTTTATTTTTATGCAATGGTATAATGAGATTCCATTTTAAGCAATGCATTCTGTGATTACAATGTCTTTCCTTTAATTTTCTTTTAATATCTTTCGACTATTTTGTGCATGTCTGGTGCTACACCAATAAACTTGCCTTATTACCTAACTTATAAAGTTTTATAACTAACTACATAACCCACAGTCAGGCATAAAGAACTTGTAAAATTACCACACTGTCAAAGTCTCAGCTAGGACTCAAATTCATACTCCCCTCCTTTTGCGTGTTTTGTCCACCTCTTCAAGGTCAGCATGCCACAAATCAGCACACAAAGCCAGGAATGATGCCACATTCATCTCTCTTATATTCTGCTTTATTCACACTAAAAATGTGCCTCGTTGCCACAGCAACATATCGGTTAAAGGTTTAGACATTTTAATGTGATTATAGCAAGACAACTGAATTCAAATTTCACAATTTAATGCCTAAATCTTTTTTTTTTTTTTTCAAAATATCTGTGGAGACAAAGTGTTTGAGTTTCCTCTGTATTGCAGCAGTCTGGTGTTATGAACAGGCTTTGACACACATATCTGAGGTTTAATGCGGATTAACCAAAAGGTGGTTAAGGTCCACCCTGATGATAATCAGATACACCAATCACAGAGAGGCACATACACACAGATCATTAACTGCACCCTTTTAACCCCCCCACAGCCTGCATGGCCTTTGTTTTTAGGGCATGAACACACACATTGACACAGTTACAGATGTGTTTGCACATATAATCTCTATCCCGCGGTCTATCTATCTCTCTTTTTTTTTTCTCACATACATTTTTCCACTCTTACCACTCACACCTTTTCTATCACGTGCCCATCTCCCACACATCCAGACACACTCTTTCATTAGTAAGACGCTCACAGGCACAAGCAGGGATTCTCCATTGTCCTCCCTATCTGCCTGCGGGATGAAGCTTACTAATTAATATTTAACTGAAGCCCGCCTCCACGCAGGGGGAGAGATGAGGAGATAGAGGACTGGAATGAGAGGAAGGTGGAGGGATAGCCACGGAGGAGAGCAGGAGGGCAGAGGAGAAGAGTGGGGAGAGGGATGAGAGAGGAGAAGAGGCTGGAAGAAGGAGGTTAGGCTATTGATCAGAGGGATAAGAAGGTGAGAGATGAGAACAGGAAGGCTGTGATAAGACTGACTGGAGAAACACTGGATTTTACGGAGAAAGAGAGAAAGTCATGGTGCAAAAGAGGCAGAACAACCTCAATGAATGTATGACAGGATAAACTCTTAGAAAAATGAATTTTTGGTACATCATATTAAGGTACATGAGGGTTTTAATAAATTTAGCACATCAGCAGAACTCAAAATTTACATCCTCCCACCTGTGTATGAAAACTAGCATATCCACCAGAAATCTTATTGCACTCTTGGATTATTATTTATTTTTATTTTTTCAAAAGAAAAGTTGACTCAGTCTTGCTTTGCTTAATGCCGCATCTCCCCCGCCACAGCAACTTGATAGGTGTCATCGTGATTCATCTGAGGATGCGAAGTGACACACATAAACAAGTGTAAGGCTTGAGAAACTATTTCACTTTGAAACAATGACAAGTTGTGCTCTTTCTGAGCAGGGACCTTTCACTGGTGCAAATCTGAAGAAATCGAGGAAGCTGGAGATATTGGCAGAATATAAAGTATCCACACACCTCTGAATCCCAGAATGTAGTGACTCTGTTCACAGCTGGGAGACAGTGTAGTTTGATCACTTTTTTCCCTCCTCTTCTTACCTCTGTTAGTGGTTATGTTAAGGACACAATTTTTTTTACAGCCTACAGTTACTCACAAGGGATTGGTTGATATTAAATAATGTGAGCAATCTAATATAGTTCTCAAAGTCACCAGATTTTAAAATTATAGAGTCTTTATAATTTAAAATTATAAAGAAAAACACCAAATGAGAAAAAGAACAGAAGTCCATCCTTCTTTGGAGTTAGGGAGGTTTGCACAATAATGAATCCAATTAGCTTTTCTTTCATATTGTCTACAATATGTGTGTATTTTCATCTGCAAAGGTTGATTCAGGAAGGTGCACTGAATCAACCTTCAGTGCACCTGAAGGTTGATTCAGGTGCACTTTGTAACACTTTGTAAACTGTGTTACAAAGTGTTACAAAGTTTATATTGTAACACAGTTACAATATAAACTTTAATGCAATGAAGCTCTAAGATTTTATCACAATTTCCACAGCAGATCTTCAGTTTTTGCTGTAGTTGATGTGTCCACTTAGGTTCAAACCACATCTCTAATTACTCAGCAAACAAACCCTCAGCTGGCCGACCCTCGCAGCGCTTTTCCACCCCTCTCTCCTTCCCCTTCACTCCTTCTATCCTCATCCCTACCTTTTTTCATTCTCAACCCCTGCGCCCGTTTTATAAACTTGTTTTGTCCCATCCATCCAGCTCATCCCTTCTTTATACCTCCATATTAATTTTTTCATACATGTCTCTTTATCCTATCACCAATTTTTACAATCCCTTTGTCCCACTCATCCTCCTCATTCTTTTGTTCCAACCTCATTTTATTCCCATTTAATCCCTCTTGTTCTCCTCATTTTACCTTTTTTCAACCATCCCATTCTCACTGTCCATTTTTAAAAACCCGTCCTCAATCCATCCATCATTCTCCCGCCCACTTGTACTGGGTTCAATAGGATATTGCAAAGCAATATTTTTTTCTTAGATAACTGACTTCTGTCTTTAATTTTACTTTTTACAGATAGCAATAAACCTCTCTGATTACAAGACAACTTTTTAATGCTTTCTTAGAAGTTTGGTGAACAGACAAGCAGCCAGTATTTGTGGGTGTATCGCACCACAGCTACCATAATATACTCATGGCTGTGTCATCAAAGGTTTTGTCGTGGTTTTATCAAGCAAGCTCAAGAGGAACGCAGGGCTCCGAGAGATTATTTGCGTCCCCTACTGTGTAATCTGTCTAATCCATGGCTGGATGATTTGAGATTACATTAAGAGGAGACGGTGTGTGGTTAATGAATCCATCCTGTGTTTTGTTGCTCTGCATTTGTGACCTTTGATTTTTATTCTTTTTGGCCCACTAGCATAGATTCAACAAGCAGCTTAGACTGGGGTCAGAGTATGTGTGCTGGTACAGGGAAAGGATCTTTCTTTTCTCTTTAGCTCCATCCATCTCTCTCTTTCATTCTGCATTGCTGCAGTGACGCAGCGACTGCCCAATTAAGTGCAGTGTCAGAATTGTGGATGCTGTCAGGGTTCCCTGACATATTTCCATGGTGAAGCGTCCTCAACAAAGTCACTCAGGAGGCCTCCGGAGACAGGGCCCCACCCCACCTGACATCTCCCTGCTGCTGTGTGTGTTTCTGTGTAAAATTGGCCAGTAAAAATCACACCCTGTTATGCTTGAAACACCTGCCTCTGCTTTCCAGCTCATAATGAGCTGTCTAGCTGCAGCCGGCATGGCCTTTTAGAGACACATCATTATATTCAGCTACGCACAGGCACACACAGGTAGCGTTTATGATACAACCAAACTGTCTGCAAATGTGTGTGTGGTAAAATGTAGAAGGGAACCAAAAGAGATAGTTCTGGATTTTTGAAGTAGAAAAAGGCTACGGATGCTTTTTATGTTCCTCACTGGTGGCGCCTTTACCTCCATCTCACCTGTACAATAAAGCTGGCTTTCGTTCAGAAACTTTAAACTGTCCCTTTAATGCTGTTTTGCAGCGTCTGTGTCACTTGATTTGTTACGGAAATCCAGTTTTGCTATTTCCTAATTTTAATTGGATAAACTTTACCTTTATAAAATCAAGTGTTGGCCTAAATGTGTAAGACTAAACCTTTTGCGATTTAAATGATCACTTTATCTTATTGCCAAGGTATTTAAAAATATGAGTTTTATTTCTCAAGGAAAATATCCTACAGACTTGATTAAAATGCTTTAGAATAAATTTCAGGATCTAACAAGTTGTTCATTCAGTATAGAGTTTACTAAAACCAACAAATCACAGTGAAACTGACATGTTATAATCGTAGTTTTTTATTCCCTCCATCTCCTGTCTCCTTATGTCCGCTTTTCACAGGAGTGACATGGATTTAAAGTAACATTTATTTTTAGTTTGCTTTATAAACTACGTAGATAAAATTCTGATTTGAAGTATAATTTATTTTAGCCTGCTGTGTTTTTATTGTATTTGGAAACTGGCTAAAGTTGATTGACTCGCCCTTTCTGGCCAAATGGTAATGTGTCCACAATATTTTATTGAATAAGACAGAAAATAGCGAACTTCAACTATTTAAAAATATTTTTTTGTTGTTGTCTGCAATTTTTAAGCATACTACACTAGCAATATTAGATATTCCAGTAATGAAATTCCTGAGATTCTAGCCTGGATTTGGGTTTTAAAGTGTGCCTACGCCAGATTATCAATGCTCAGCATCTGCCCAACCTTTACAAACTTTCTGTTCCAACTCTTTTTACTGCAAAGTGGTGTAACTGTGAAAGACTGAATAAAAATTGCAATCACAAACATCTATAGGATTTTTTTTCTCTCTGACTTCAACATCAAAATTACAAGGCACAAATACTTTTGCGCCAAACCTTCGTAGGAACCCCTGCAACAAATTACCTTGAAACTTGCATCATTGACTCAACCCCAGCTGTCTACTTCTATTCTCAACTTCTAGTGTCAAACCTGAAGACGTCCTGAGACATCAGTGATGCAGAAAAACTTTTCTTTTCTTTGGTACACTTAAAAAAAATTCTGTTTTTTATGGTCCCCTCCAAGCCCCCTCCCACTCTGGCTGTTGTATATTTGTATATTTCTTCAAAAGGAAGTACACCTCTACACCTCTGGCTATGCGATGTGAAAGTGTCACCATGAATGTTGCACAATGCAGGCTGCACACATCCTCCGTTCCTCTTCCTAATCTTCTTCATTCATCATCACATCTTTTAATTTTCTCCCTCTCCTCCAATCTTTTTCTCACATTCTCTCCCTCCCTACCCTTTTTATACCCTTGCTGCTTGTCAGCATTGTCTCAGCCGCTCTGGAAGCTGAAGGGAAGAGAGGTTGGTGCGGTGGGGTGGGGGGGTCATTGTAGGGGTGGGTGGGGTTTCTGCCCAGCAATTCAACAGCACTCCTCTCAGCTTCAGCCTGTAAGCATTCTCCCCCCTCATCATACACCACCCTCCCACCATCCCTCTCCCTCTGGTCCACCCTCCCCCCACCCACACCCCTTTCATGGGCAGGCAATGAGGTAATCCCTAGCAGCGGCGTGAAGCAAGTGCAGAGAGAGAGCGAGGAAGGCAAGCAGAAGCGAGCTGAAGCAGAAGCCGGTGCGGGGCAGGAGTGTGCGGGGAGGGATGTCAGCAGCTGCACCATCTCTCGCTCTCATCCTCAGCACTGCTCGTGGGTGAAAGGCTGATGTTGCGAGCTGGCAGTCGGAGCTTTTTTAGATGTGTAGCTTGCAGCCTGCTCTTGTTTGCGAGTGGTGGCAGAATGTTGAGGGTCTGTTAGGCAGGCGGAGAGGAGTGGGAGAGGCTTTTAAGCTTTGAGGTTGGTGTTGGTTTGGACTTCAGGAGTAAGAAGAAGGCTAGGTGAGGTAAACCAAGACAGAAAAAAGCAGAATTAAAGAGATTGGAGTGGGAAGGTGTGAGCCCAACATGACGGAGAGGTGTAGTCTGTGGAGTGCTCTGTCAGCTGCAGCATGCTGCTTCTACAGGGGATCCTTCATGCAGGTGCAGGTGAGTGCTTTTTTTTTTTTTTTTTTTGCGCATGTCACCATCAGACATATGTGCACTCTGATTGCACACACCCTTGAAGTTGACTTATTTTTAACATATTTACATGAGCATGCATGAGTGTGTGTTTAGGTTGGTCTTCCTGGGCTTACTCCTGGCTGCCTTTGCTGTCCTGGCAGCCGGTAATGTCAGCCTGCCTTGTAGTTGGCAGACTGATGATATCATACACTCTGCACAGCACTTGGGTGTCAGATGGACTGTGTGAAAACTCTGCGTGGACAGAGTTGGAGAGGGGTGCTGAGGGAGGAGAGGGCTTTTTTAAGTGGGAGTTTTGAGCTTGTATGAGGGAGGGAAAGGAGCACAGGAATGAGTATTTATTGTAGGAGAGTTAAAGAATGTGTCCGAAGGGCACAGTAGAGAGTGTATGGTGTCATCTTCTACTTTGGTCTAAATACGGCTTGAAGCTTGAAACCAAATATCTGACCTTATTCTAAGAGAAAATGACACCCCTGTCTTGTTTTGTCTGCATTTCTGTGTTTGTATCTGAAATATTCTCTGTCTTCCTCATCATTTCTTACTTTTATGAACAGAAACGATTATAGAGAGCTCTGCAGAAAAAAGCATTAATCCTGATGTTGGGTTTTGACTTGTTCCACCTTGTTTAAGAACATGTCGTCACTGTCTTTGTCTGGGTTTTCTGCCTCTTGTTACAACTTTTTTTTGTTTCTTTTTCTTTTTTGACACGTCTGATTTTATTTAGAAACTCAAACTATTGAAGTTATTTTAATTAAATCTGTCATGGTGTTCCTCTGTAGGGGTGCTTGCGGTAGAGCTGTGTGTGTGTGAGGCAGGATTTAATTACAAGTCACTGAATAGTTAAGAGTTAAGTGGGAGCGTTTCTTGGATAGGAAAATAAATTGCTTTAATTCACTCTAACTTGGTTGTGTTTACAAATAGTGTGATGCTGTCTAAAGACTAATATTTACTCTGCGTTTCATTCTAATTAAATAGGCCTGTCGGGCACAATGCAGGGAACCATATAACCCAAACACTTTTCTACACGGAGAAGCTTTAATTTTGTTGCTTCTATTCAAGTGGTGAAATAGGAGTAGGGGGACATAGAAGGAAATAGGAGGACAGTCTTTATTTCTTATTGACAGTCAAACTGGATGAATCGTAGCTCTGTTAGATTTCTTCCACTATAACCCAAACCCACATAGTCGCACTGAGATCAAATCACTGTCCAATTCAATCCAAATTATAAAACAATGCAGTTAAAGTTCTTACTACAGTATTCAACTTTGGTATCTGAGGAGGCCCAGCCAATTAGATTGACACAATAAGTCTGTTCAAGAAAGAGATGCAGCTAAACACATAAGCACTGATCCAGGAGCATTTCTATGGTAAAGTGCATCATGGAGTGTATGCATAGCTAATGGCAGCAATAAATCCCTTAATGATTCAAAGAAAGAAACACAGCCAGACACATGAACACCTGGCCAGGAATACTTTCTGTAAGAAAGAAGAGAGCACATGTACAGCCGTAAATGACTGCAATTGCTCCATCAATGGCTCTATGCAGGAAAAAGATTTGACAAGCAGCATTTTTGATGAACACTCGACCAGGACTACTAAACGGTAATGTGAATATTAGCTCAATCAATAACCCAGGGCACTGAGCTACAAGTACTTTCTGTGAGAACTGAAAACAAAGAGAGTAAAGATCATTTATTGTAGCTTTGTGTTGCTGAGTGATTTTGTCCAGGGAAGAAACAGCAGTCAATCACAGTACTACTCAGTACCTGGTCAGTAGTACTTCTTATAAAATCTTCTTACTGTGTTTTTGTTTATTTTACTTCCGTTCTGCAACTTATAGATAGACTGCCTTATTTTTTCTTGACTGTTGGGATTTTAAGTGAATTAATTTATTTTGAAACATTTGTTTCAGTTAAATGTTTAGCAGTATTTTGTAGGTTTGTTACAGTTTTGCCCCTTTATGTAGTCACTTTTTTTTTTTTTTTTTGCAGTGGCTTGTCACGATGTCAGTAAACATAATAACCATTGTAACAAGTTTATAATTTGCATGTCCAAGAAATGATTCCTAAGGATTTTATTTAGCCGTCAGTAAAAAAAAGAAAGTTCCACAACAAGTTTATGTGCTGGCTTGGTTCAGATAAAAACTCAGATCTGTTAGAGTAGTTGGCAACATGTTGCTGTGTTACTCCCAAACCATAAAAAAGTCTAAATATATGAGGCTAGAGTTAGTCCAACACCACAATTACCTTGACTCCAATCATCTTCAAGTGTATGCTTTACGTCTTCATCTTAGTTTGCAGTGTATTTCTGTAGCAGCATTATGTTACCACAGACAGGTTTTGCATATTGACCCAAAATGATCCAGCTAGATTTGCACTTTTATTGGGCACAGCGCTTTAATGTTTCTTTCCAGCTTGAAAGTGAACTGCAGATAAAATAGAAAGTTGAAGGTTTTTGTTCTAATTTCTGTTATAGCTAACTTGAAAAACTTACAGCAGTGCAGTACTCATTTCATGTTTTTTTTTTAATATATTTACTTTTTACTAGTTAAGGCTATTCCACATTACTACGACACAGAAATATCCTATTATACATTCACAAAATATGAAAAATGCCTATTAAAATTGCTTGAGATGAGATGCTAAAGGTGTATCTCAGTTTTGAAAACTGAAAGGTTTATATTGACCTGGTGAGTAACAGTGAGAGTAATTACTCAGCATCACTCTGCATCATTAGCAACTGCAGTCTGTTTTTGCCCACGCTGGGTCCTGCTGCTTGAATGTCCATTAGTGATGTGAAAAAGAACCATGTACAACTTTTTCCTCTTTTTTTTTCTCAAATCTTTCAAGGCAAATCATTGTAGCAGCTCATGGCAATCGTCCCAGTTTGATCAACTTTGATAAAGACAAAAATTAATTAAAATGTCATGAGAATCACTTGTAATACCTTCATTTTTAAAAAGACAAATTTCTGAATTCAACAAGGAGGCTACATTGTTTTGCTGTTGCTTTCTGGAAATAATGCTTTTGACATGGTGACAGTGGTCTATGACCTACGTTCATCAGCTGTATCAGTGGAGAGATTACACTTGATCCCTTGGTCTAGTCTGCAGTGTGCTGACTGTGAACACACAAAACCCTGTATATGTTCACACGCAGAATAATATGCGGCTTAACAAATGTGTCTGCAGTGCTTCAAGCATGTAACTGGGACCCTCTCAACAAGCCCCCAGACACCGACACATACACACATTCACAAATGCATTTAAAAAATGCATCGGCACGCACAGAATGATGGCCTCTTCTGCTTTGATTGTTTTTTAAATTAATCTTTTGTTTTCCCCCTCTATAGCATCTACCTTCCTTTACCTCCCCCTCCCATCTCTGTGCCTCTCAGTGTTTGAGCCTGATTCCCTGCTGACCTGACCAGCTTTTGGCTGTCGTCATTCCAGCCAGCAGCCGGTCCTTGTGTCCTTTAGCGTTCCTGCAGTCCCACTTTATCTAGAATGTTGCTGTGACCTCCAACCTTGCAACATGGCACTCCTCTGCCATCCAGCCCTTGCAAAGTAATTCAGGTTTCTGCTTGCGAAGGCTTACAGCACTGATGAATAGTGTGGTGTTTTATATCACAGTCTAACTGTTTTTTTGTCATTTTGAATTCTTATTTCATTCGAAAGCATGCTTTGGATTAGCAAGGCTCAGCTAAATTGTTCATTTGGATATGATTTTTTTCCAGGGAGACTTATTAGAAGCTTACACCATAGAATGAGTTGATTGATGTTTGACTTTTGTTTGAGAAAGTTTAGTTTGCCAAAGTGATAATGCTAAACTTAGCTAATTGTCTGTTGGTTCGTAAAAGACTTTTCAGTTTGCCAAAGTGGCAATGCTGACGTTAGCTTGTTTTCTGTATGTTTTGTGACTTCTTGGTTTACTAAAGGTCTAAGCTTAGTTGCTCTTATGCCTGAATGTGACAGGTTAGTTAAAGAAGCTTTGTTGGCTTAAACATAACCACAAGATGGTTTCCATTGTGTTGTGGGAGAAACAATGACATCTCTTAATGTATTTATTAAGCAATTTTGGTTATTGAAAAAGTTTACCTAAGAACTGATGAATTGATTAGTTTTTAAAAGGAAAACTATAAACATTGAATTTGATCAATTTATGGGAACCTGAAGGATTTCTTACTGCATGAAGCTGTTTGTTTTTTTTTCCCAGATGCCCTGTAATAAATCTTTCCTACATGTCGAAGTGGTGAACTTTATTACATTGACGTCTCTTCTGAATATCTTTTCCATCCCTCCTTCACAATTTAATAACACAAAATTAAACTCTGCCCTGTTTCTAGGTTGTCTATAGGATTTCTTTTATTATCTCTAAAGAATTTCATTGTGTTTACCTTAGATTTATTAGTTTTGAGATCAAAAAAACTTTGCCGTCAATTCGCACTGCTTGCATGTTTGCTGAAATACAACTTTAAAAGAGTAGCAAGATTTAAGTCGGTTTTGGTCCTGAGTTCTGTCCCAGTAGGCTGTACATCAGTTCATCAGTCATGTCCCAGAGGGGGGTCGTTGGTGTTTGGAATTAGCTTTACCCATCACCCCACTTACTGTCTCGTCTGTGTGTAGTTGACTGTATGAGATACAACAATCCTAATGCTGTTTGTGTGTGTGTCAGTCCGTGCCAGAAAGGGGAGTCCAAACCGATTGGTATGTTTTAGTACTGAAATATTCACCATGTAATCCCCTCTTCTCCACTCCTCCTATCTCTCTCTCTCCCTCTCCTCCCCAAAGCTTTTCACTGCAAATCCTCTTTTGGCGTGCCCGCCTGTCATACCCTGCAGGCTCATAGTGTGAAGGGCAGCTGTGCACGCATGTGTGTGTATGTTTGGCTGGACGTGTGTCTGGGCGTGCATGCTAGAATTGCCTTGTTCCCGACTCCATATTCTCATTAAAGCGCTGTGATAGTTTGGGCACTAATGAGGAGCAAGAAGTCTGCGGGTTTTGTGTGTTTGTATGTGTGTCGGCTGTATACGAGTGTATTTTATATATTTATAATAACGTGTGTCTGATTCTCCAGAATGTTACTTACTGGTTTGTAATGGCTATTTTCAGAGATTATTGTTTTGGCATTAGTTAAAGAGAGCGCTTGGTTTAAGCCTTTGTAATTGAGCAGATTTTTTATGTTACGTTTTTGACACATTTAAACTTTTGTTATCCCCTTTGAGCAAAGATTTCCTGAAATTAGTGTGAGCCAGACGGCGTCAAATCAAACAAAATGTGGAAAAACGTGCCGCTCCCGAGTCAACCCCTCTTTGTTTACTTGCTTAATTTCGCACATTTCCCAATGCCTTTGGGATCATGGGTATTTTCTTTGATCCTGTTTATGCAAATACTTCTATTTGATATAAGATCAGACGATGAGACGTGATGCATAAAGAAAAGGCTTGTCCTGAGGAATTTATTAGTTTTTGACTCTGTGAAAGCAAGAACAAAGTAAAATTCCCCAAAGCTGCATACATATTTAAACCTTATCTGTAAACAGTCTCCTTTCATGCCAGCATCACTTCCATTCAGTTTTGCATTAAAATGTGCAGAGCTGCCGAGACTCTCCTTTTGACTTGAAAAACGTTCATTGTTGTCACACTCCATTGGTGATAAAAGTTTGTTTCCAAAACTGAGACAAAGTTCCCCAGTATAACTGTATACACCAATATCACTTGCCAGTCAGCTCTGACAATAACGTCTGAGCTCAAGTGGTATACAGAATCACTTTGCAGGAGACAAAAAGATTAACTTCTTCTCTGTTTCCAAAACAGATGCTTTGCTTTGCCATCCACGCTGATCTCTCCTTGGTGAGGTTTTGGGCTTACAGCAGTATAACTTCACTTTTGTTTTTGCTTCCTAAAGAAATCAGTCATGATTGGTGCAAATGCTAGACAGTATTGGTCTGGAAAGTATCAAATTTTGTTCAAGAACAGATACCATAAGTTGATTTTAACCAGCTTTTGCACAACAGTGTAAAAACTGTCAAATGTTTTTCATACTGTAAACATGTTTAAACTGCTTTATTTCATGCTTAGATAATTAAAATAGCAATGTTTGTATTATGTTATACAGAGCTTGTTCCTTTGTCATGAAGAAAAAATATATTTGAGTAGGTTGGGCTTGAAAATGGAGATTTAATGAAAATCTGCTATTAGTAGCAATGATTAGGTTTACTGTATACTGGCAAAAGTGAAGAATTGTAACCTGTGCAAGAGCACTTTACTCATTTAAACACAACTTAAGTTGTCAAGGCTATATGTATAACTTAAACCCTTATACAGTTTAAGTTATTTGGTCAACTTTTTTATGTAATACTTGGTTTAATTTGATAACAAAGGTCTTAAAAACCTGCTGAAAATCCTTAAGAGAAACTTGTTGAAAGTTGCATAAATTCTGATGAACAATACATAAATCACACATAAGGAGTACATTAATTTATAGACAGTACTATAGACAATAGACAATACTTGGACGTATGGGCTAGTTGAACTCTTAAAAACTCTAGTTGATGTAGTTTTCTCAGAGCCAGCAAATGTTAAGCATAAAGAAACCCCAAACTAATCCTCTGGGTTTCAGTTTCAAACACAGTACCTCCAAGTGCTTCTCTGATAATTTCCTGAGCTAAACATTAAAGGGTTTGATGTTTCCGTCACTAAACTAAGTCTTCAAACTTTTATCACTTAAATCAGTCCACTGAGTCTATATAATAAAGATGAAAATGCTAATATTATGCAATGCAATATTAAAGGAAAAACCTAATGCATTTTTGCTCAAAGGTTTTTATTGGAAACCAATACAGGAAATATCGAGTTCCATATAGGAGAACGCTAACGAGTCCACTGGTAATTAATTCTTCAGCACTAGTTTGTCTCTTTCAGATTTTGCTTTCAGGCTCCTTTTAGCTCCTTATATTAGCTTTGGAAGTTAAATCACTGAAAGTTAATTGGGTCTTTGGCTTCAATTTTCTACAAGGAAAGGTTACTCTAAAAAGGCAAACATGTTTTTCATTTGTGAATGTATAAAATGTGAATTAGCAGATTATGTTGACATATGGCTCACTGAGTCTCTTACGAGCAACTTTTGACTCATTTGCAAAGGGAATTGAACAGATTGAAATCTCAGCTTTGACTGAGATTAGCCTTTAGGTCAACGAGGAGATGGCGTTAAATGAGGAGTTTAAATAAATCCCTCAGTGCGTCACCTGAGGGTAGTCCAGATAGTCCAGCAAAATGCATCACCCGCTTGCCACTTAGACAAGAGAAAATGCAAAAATGGTCTCTTCATATTGTGGCTTCTAGCTGCAGGCGAGGATCATGGAGCTTTCCAGCTCAGTGCTTCGTGTAATCATCTTCTCCCTCTTGCATGATAGACGAAAGCTCTGTGAAGAAGAACACAAGAACATAAACCTGTGGTGAATGCTCCTGTGCATTTAATCACAGGTTAGACTCTTGAAACGGAAGCTGGTGCAGGAGAGATTGCACTCAAGAAAGCATTGATGCATGGTAGTTTGAGATGAGATTTGACTCAAGATCATCTACCGATGGCAACATTTCTTGAAAGTTTATTGCAGTAGCCTGTGTTAGGGTTCATATTATTCTGTTAGATTTTTAAATCTTGGTTTTATAGTGAGGATTTTGGCTTATGGCAAAATACATAGATAATTTAAATAAACAAAAAACAGTAAAATTGGTTTAAAAAAGCTCTTAGGTTGTTTTTTTATGTCCCACATTCATTCACAACTTTGAACGATGACTCATGAATGATAGGATCTGTCTCTCATCTCTGTTTCGCCACTAGACTCTCAGAACTGACTCAAACTGCTGCAAACTCTGTGTGTGAGAAAGAATCCTCTGAAGTCTCTCCACCAGACTCCCTCTAAAGAAATTACACAGCCGTGGATTCAGAATGCCTACACACACACATACACACACGCAGCATGCTCACACATGCTGGGTGAGGCGCAGCTGAGAGCCAGTTTGGCGTGGTGTGGGGATTTGAAGGAGGAGGTTGCCAATTGTTTGCTCTCTTCATCTCTGACCTCTCCAGACCTGCGCAGAACACAGAGGATATTGGACATAAGGCTGCCGGCGAGTTTAAAGGCTTAGTTCTCCCAAATGAAACAAATAGGCATTCCAGCATGGGGCGCTGGGCTGTCACGCTTCTGATGCTTATTGTTTGAACACAACGTTAGGCCTCCTGCTTGAAATGATACAAAAAGACAAAAGTCTAAAAGATGCCACCTGCCGTATAATTAAGATGTAAAAGGGGTAATTCTGTTTTGATCCTGCTTATCTGCATAGCACCAATTGACAACAAATCTCAAGGCACTTTACATAACGCTTCCAAAAGTTTACCTAATCTTAATTACTCCAGCACAATACAATTCTAATCAAACCAAAGCATGTATATGGGGACGGTGGGAAAGAACCACTCCCTTTTAATATAAAAGAAATCTTCTGGCGTGAACGGCAGACCATCAAGAGAACAAGAAAGGAGTCAAAGAAAACTTATAGATGCGTTGGACCGTGACGACTTTCTATAGAAATGGGATAAAAAAAGCTATTAATGAAATTATTGGTTAAGTTCAGGAAAGACATCTGATACACAGAAGCTTAGAGACTGTAGTCTTAAGAATGTAGATGATGGATATATAAAGAAAAAGACACTAAATTCAGATGCTCTGAACCCAGAATATATAGATAATCACCTCTTACTTCTTAAGGATTAAAATTTGGGACAAAGAGCATCTTTTCAGGGACATTTCCTCAGTTTTATGTTTCCACTCTCAACATGCCAGCGTTCCTGAGATTCTAATAAATCCCACTGGGATAAGTGTGTTTGAGTTACCGAAGGCCGTGGACCTCTGTGGGGTTTTTAATGCACCATTTTGCTTTATGAAAAGACCCGGAGGCTGTTAAAGCGTCTCGGGGTGATTTGCAGTGAGCAGCTGAAAACACTTGCACACGCTTGCTTAATTTTGTCCCATTCCCACACCCACCTTACTCCTGGGACTGAAACTTTGTCATGTATGCGGACAGGGCCTGAAACATGTTACATGTAAGCATGTATGGAACATTTATGGCTGAATCCTCTTTAATTATTATATCTACTTAATTTTAAAGCATTTTAACTGATTTCTAAAAAGGTTTCAGCACAAATACAGGTATAAGCTCAGCACATAGATGTAAACACTGAATTAGATTATCATTCTTGTGAAGGTTCTGATAAGATCTTGTGGTGTTTAATACACCAGACTGAAGTCGTTATTTGAATCAGATACAGACACAGATTAGAGATTAAGCTGATCATATTGACTGAAATGTGATAGCTTTGTTGCGCATAATTACATTCAAATTAGATTAGCTGAGATTAATGCTTCTGCCAATAAAACTGAATTCATGCAGCTTGGACACTGCAGTTCATGCATGCACATGGCGACAGCCTTTTAGTGACAGTGATTAGTTTAAACATAGAGAAACAGATGGGGGTTCTGTGTCGATTGAGCGGTAGATAGCTGTCATTATGTTTCTTGAGTGTAATAAAGAAGCTTCCAGAGAGAAGAGAGTAATGGACACGGCACAGGCGGAAAGCTTCCTCCTGCAAGCAAGGCTTTTATTTTCTATATCAAGACTTGAAGAAGCACATCCTTGTGATTGGTTAAGTGGCTTTCAGAGGATATTATCTGGTTCTGTATGTATCTGCGGTGCTCATTTTAGATTTCCGATCGAAGTGACAGAGTTAGCGAGGCAGAGCTGGGTCACATCTGACATCATACTCTAAATATGGAGCATTGAGCTGAGGTTAAAGGTGCAGCCCCGGAAAAAATGAAGGCAGGTGGAAGACACAACGTGCAGATGCGGGATGGATGGATGTGGGTGAACATGCAGCACACTGTAACAGGCGACCACAGGCTAATTTCTCATGAGCATCTCTTAGTGGATGTGTCTAGTGGCTCTCCTGGGACTGTTTACACTCTCCCACCTTGACACACACACATACAGACACACTCCCACAAAGTCGACTTCCTGTTCCACCTAGAAAGCAGCTGCATCTCCTAAAAGGTGTGCAAAGGCAAGCATTAATGAAAAAGGCTGTGGTTTGTTGCAAAGTGTGTGTGTGTGTGTGTGTGTTGTGTGTTGTGTGTGTGTGTGTTGCAAAGTGAGGGTCCCGGCTTGCAGAAAAAGCTCCATCTGCATCGCCATGACAACAGCTTGGTAACAACCAAGAGACAACACCCATCTCCCAACCCCCCATCAGCTGTGTGCGTGCACATCTGAATGCGTGCACTGTTGTGAAATTCCTGTGCGTGTGCGTGTGCGTGTGTGTGTGTGTGTGTGTGTGTGAAAGAGAGAGAGAGACAGAAGGAGAGACCATTAGGGAATATCCCAGCAGGTAATGCCTGGACCTCCGAATGATGGACGCAGCCCTAATGGCTCCTTCTGTATGTCTCAGCGGGGAGTGGTCACGTGCACGTACAAGCACATGCACACACACGCACGCATGCATGCACACAGACAAAACAAGCTTCATTGCTGCTTCTGTATGAATGGAACTGATACCTCAGCAGCACTTTCCTACTGTGTCTCTCCGCCAGCCAATTGTATGGCTCACTGCTCAACCTCCAGGAAGAGATGACATCATTTCTGGCCAATAGCAGCTCAGCTGTTGGGTGTGCTTCTTTCTGCTGGCCGGGTTAACGAGGAAGCCTGTCTGCGTGTGTGTGTGTGTGTGTGTGTGTGTGTGTGTGTGTGTTTCATGCATGTGTGTGTGTGTTGTCACAGAGAGATTTAACTGATTGATATGCATCCATCGTCTACCTAAGGGATCAAAGATGTTCTTACTGTCCATCAGCATCACTCTTTCCTCTCTTTTATGTTGTTATAATTCTTGTTTAAAATTCTCCTCGTTTGCTTGCATGTATTAATCTCCAAGTCTGTTATTTTCTCACTTTTCCTTAATATCTACCCTTTTGTTTTAAATGTCTTGAGCCTCTCAATTGTTCAATAATTATTAGTATTGCTATTCTTTATTAAGAAGATTTAAGTTTCAAAACCAGCTGATGGCTTACTTTTTGTACTTTATGTACAGACTGTAAAATGTAAAATGCCATTATAACGGCTTTGTTTGTGTCTGTTTATTCAAAGAAAAGTTCCCCAGATAGAAAAATTAAACTGATATATTTTCAGTTACTCACTTGTCAAACTGAACCTTGGATAACAAGACATGTCCTCTTTTAAACAACGACAAATTAGTCATCTTGAATTCAAAATGACATATGAATTACATTTTAATGGCAGTACAAATCTCTCAAGTCCAGCAGACGCCAAATGAAGCGTCTGTTAATTGGAAGCAGTTTGCTTTTCTAAAACCATTTGATCCCATTTGGTCTTTGTTTCAGGTTTCAAGTTAATCTTAATCCTTTAGTACCCAAGCGGAGGCGCTTTTCATCATAAACATTGTGACCAAAGGAAAAAGACAGCATAAAAAGGTGACTTAATCATTAAAAGCTGCAGCAGTGTTTGTTTGCATGTTGGCAGAGTTTCAACTTACAAAGATGATTAATCCTTTGCTGTCACTCATTGATTAATTAATGATTAATTAGATGCTGTGTCACCATATGTGTCTCTATCCTTGGTAACAAGGATGCAGCTCTTGGCTAAGGCCACCGGTGAAACAAAAAAGTCAAAGTGCTGAAAAGAGTGAAAACTGAAGCTGAATTGTAGATCCCTCTAAGAAATTCCTCTTTTGACTTTTGCTGAGGAAATTTTTTACCCCTCTTCTTGGAAGCTGCTCTTATCTAACAGGATGATGGATCATGAAATGCAAAGAGAAATATTTATGACTAATAGCCCAGCAGTACATCATCAGTGTTGTTAGATTTGGTAAATAAATAATGACCGAACTGTCCCCCATCACCAGGCCCCAGCTTTCCTAATTTTTTTTTCTACTGCTGGGTCCCTCAGCTGCTGCTTCCTCCCCTTTTTGTCCCCATCCTCTTTAACTGCATTGGAGAAAGCCATTTCGAATTTGTGGTTTTCCCTTCACACCTGTCACTGTTGAGATAGATGACCCTGGTGTGGACAGTAATGGCTCTGGTTAAATGGGAAATGACAAATGTATGTATGTGTGTGTATATGCAATATGTGTGCGCATGTCACATTTTAATGCCTCACTGCATGTCCAAACCTCAGCGTAGAAATGTGTGTTTATTTGTGTGTGGTGGGTTTACATTAATAAGTCCTGAGACCTTCAATCCATCAAGGTGATGACCTTTTACCCCCAATAGGCAGAAAATTGGCTATTAATGGCCTGAACCGGAGAGGCAGGGATGACGAGGTGGCACCTGCTTCAGGGGAGAAATTTAAAAAATTAACTTTTTTTAAATTTTTCCTTAATTGAAAAAATTAAGGAAAAATACACTTTATGTGACCAGACTTAATTTTACTGTGCGTACTGTGTTCATATTTTATATTGATTCTATTTTAAAGGTGAAAACGGAACCTCTTCCTCACCTTTCACAAGTTTTTATCTGAAGCAATAATTAAAGGTTAGATGTAAATTTCCAGCTGAGCG
>CAEFZX010022541.1:0-10967 GCA_903066825.1 Alfaro cultratus | reverse complement strand
GTATGTATGTATGTATGTATGTATGTATGTATGTATGTATGTATGTATGTATGTATGTATGTATGTATGTATGTATGAGTTCACCAGGTGTAGGCACCAGGTGATCATACCAGGTGTATGATCATTTCTGCTGCCGCTAGTCTGGTGGAACTGAGCAGAGAGGGTGAGGTGGAGGCGTCATCTGTGGGGCTTAGTGAGGGACTGAAGCTCTTAGGTACAGCTTTGGGTAAATAGTTGGCGCTTTGTAAGAGCAAGCGTTTAGACAAGCCTGAATGGCTGCCGCAGGTTTACTCAAACACACATGAATGGATCAAAAAAAATGTATGAGGGAATGACATTATAACATGAACTCTTTATTTCATGTTATAATGTCATTCCCTCATACTTTTTTTTTTCTCAGAGAAGTTTATAAGAACGCTGAACTAGAACAGCTGAACATCATTACAGATAATTCTGAATCCCCATGGCTGAAGTTTGTTGTGAATCCAATAAGCCTGAATGCTGAATGTTCAGCATTCAGGCTTATTGGAGCTTCTTAATTGGCATCTCAAATCTCAAATCAAATTAAATCAAGTAAAAAGTTTTGAAAAAAAACTGTACCTGTCACTCACTGCATGTTGACAAAGATGTCCTGGTTCTTCCAGTACTGGATCGTTGTTTGTCAGTGGACAAGTGTGTGTCTCAATTTCTTGCTTTATTGTTTTGAACAATTTACAGTAACTGTGATTAAATAGAAATTTAATCACAGTTCATTGCTCAACTTATCTGTTTTTTCTGTTTCCGTAAGTGAGTATCTTTATAAATGCAGAAAGATTTTCTGAGCTGATATGTTGTTGTCATGAGGTCACCATGGAGACAGTAAAGCAGGGGTAGCATTTGACTGGAGATCTATACCTTAAAGATGTGCCACAGAGTTCAACAAGTTATATAAACTGGAGTTTGGCCTGAAAGTCGTCAGAGATGGAAGGAGCTGAACTCTGCTTCCCAGAGCTTCTCAACACCTCCTGCAGTAAAACAAACTATTCTCACTCTGACATGACGCTCTTTTCTATTATTGTTTGTCTTATTTCTTTTCTCATAATGATTCTGAACTTGCTGGTCATCATTGCTATCATGCACTTCAGGTAAACATTTATTGAAAAATCACAGCAGAAGGTCTTGATTGTGAATGAAACATATTTTAGACTGAGTTAAATATGTGACAGTTTTTGATGAAATGAGAGAAGACTTTATGTGTTTGTGTTTTTAATCTTTCCAGGCAGCTTCACACCTCCACAAACGTTCTCCTTCTCTCTCTGGCTTTCTCAGATTTCATTATGGGCTTCCTCTTATTCTTTCAAATTTACTTGATTGACTGCTGGTATCTTGGCAACATCATGTGCGTTTTGATTATTGTTTTAGGTTTTACTGTTGCATCTACCTCAGTACAAACTATGGTCCTCATTTCAATTGATCGCTATGTAGCCATCTGTGATCCTTTACATTATCCCACTAAGGTTACTGTAAAAAGAACCCAAGTGTCTGTTTCTGTGTGTTGGTCTTGTTCTCTTGTTTATTCCACTGTAATTTTAAAGGAGAATCTGGAACAACCAGGTAGATTTAATTCATGTGTTGGAGAGTGTACATTTGAGATCGGCCTCACTGGATTTATTGTTGATCTCTTATTTGGTTTTCTTATTCCTGTTACTATAATCATAATTCTGTATGTTACAGTCTTTGTGGTGGCTGTGTCTCAGATCCGGGCCATGCGCTCTCATGTTGCAGCCGTCACACATCAGCGTTCAGGAAAAGGAAAACCGAGGAAATCTGAAATAAAAGCTGCCAGAACTCTTGGGGTTGTTTTAATTGTGTTTCTGTTGTGCCTTTGTCCATATTTTTGTATCACAGTTCTGAGCCCAGAGAGTATATTCAGTAGTTTATCAGGTGCCTATCTCCTAATGTTATACTATGTTAATTCCTGTCTGAACCCTCTGATCTATGCATTATTCTACCCCTGGTTTAGAAAATCAATCAAAATTATTGTTACACTTAAAATTCTCAAGTCTGGCTCCTCAAATGCAAACTTACTGTAAACCTAAATAATGTATATTACTTTGTTAAAGTATTAATCATTTTGACACATATGACCTTAATCTTCAATGTATTTCAATGTAATGTACATACTAGTGCTGACCTATGAAGTGACACTGAAGGTTTTGGTGGCTGAATCTTTGTAGCACTTTTCTTATTACATCAGCCCCTGAAATCGCTTTTCGCAAGATCTACATTTAATATGCAAGCATCCATTCACCCAGATTATTATTGATAGTTCCACTTTATTTCAGATCCTTCATTTTGGTTCAGAAAATGTTTAGACATTTACTCAAGTTGCTCTTTCTTAATATCGCCTGCCGTTGCCACAAGCTGTCATATACTGCTAGTTGAGTGCAGACGCTTATGTGTGTGTGTGTGTGTGTTATGAAGAACGGATCCATATTGTGTTTTCCTCACTTCTCTCTCTCATTATAGTACAGTTAACCTTAAAAAGAGTCTGTGTGATTATTTGACAACATTTTAGGCATACAAGTTATCAATTAATGAGTTAATCTAAAGTTGATTAATCTTTTTGATCGACTAATGATTAATTTGATAAGTGACCCTTTTTTTTTCACCTAAAAACCGTGGAGTTTTGTAAAAAGCTTCCTGATTCAGCACATATCAGTACAAAGGTTTGAATGTGTCTCTGCTCCAACACCACTGACTCAAACAATCAAAGTACCTCCTCAACGTGTCATAATGTTCTACAGTGGCCTGCTAATAACCCATCATTTGATTCAGGTGTGTTGAACTAAGAAAAGAACAAAAACATGCAGGATCCAGGCTGCCGAGGAATGATTTTAGATGATTGATGCAAGTTATCAATTAATGAGCAGCCATTTACCTAAAGATCTTACTTTTCCTTGTATCAAGAAGGACAACCTTCTTTACATAACGTAAGCAATATGCAAAGCTTATAAAAATATCATTAATTTTAGCTATTTTTTGTCAACTGTCAAACAATGACTAAACTAAACCTAGATCTATTTTAAAATATAACAAACCAGGAATTTCTTAGTTTGCTTAATAGAAAAATAAAAGATGAAAACAATAAAATATGTGAAAGTCTTCATGAACAGCAATATTTATGCAGGAGTTCTGTCTGTGGTCGCTCTTGAAGGAATGTTCAGATGTCGCTCTATGAAGTGCATTAACTCATGACAAACCTCAAAATCAGCCTTGCTTATTGGCATCATGTCTTTTTCCATCTTGTTATAATTTTCTGCCCTCTGCTTTTCTGTCATCTCATCCTCGCCTTCGTAGCACATCAGTCATTGTTGGTTGAGAAATTTAAACTGCTTCGTCATGGAGCGCATCTGAATCAGCACTATGAAGGTAAAACTTAAGGAGCTTGTGGAGTGTTTCAATTTTGAAAACAGAACCACATCTAGTGCATCTTGCATCCCACACCGGATGCTATTTGGACCATTTCTTTTTCCTGTTCTGGTATGGCCCCACCATCTTTATTCCTGTATCAAATGGTTCTCCTTAAGAATGACCAGTGGTGCCCTCTGTTGGATAGCAGCTAAACTGCAACATTAAAAGAAGATCCAAGTAGACTTTATTAGTTAATTTATTGGAACTAATTTTGATCTAATAAACTATTGATCAACAATTAATTGTAAATTGATTAATTGTCTGCATCCCTACTTCGGACACCAGTGGTATATAAGAAAAGTTAGAAGTGTTCTGTCATTTCTAAATGACAGAACATTCTAGAATCTACAATGTTAATTCTAGATTGATTCAAAGTCAACAAGGCAGTCATAACGATTCAAACATTAAAACCAACTCAGAAAGGCAAAACATCATTGTTAAGATTGGTCAGTCCTCTTGCTCCTCACTGAAAGTGAGAGAGGACTTCCCAAACTACATTTCCCAGCTATCATATTGGTGCCTGAGGTTCTGATAATGTCACTGGTTGTGTGTCCACTGGTGAAGGAGAAACATACATCTTAACCTTCCCTCTCTGGTCTTCATTTGATAGTTTTTGCCTTTTAAGGTTTTCCGTTATACCCAGTTTTTATAGTTATTGTTACATTTTCTACATTTATAACTAGATTACTTAAAATGTAAACATTATCAGATTCCCCAATGACACGATGTCTGATATAACAGAGAAAATACTTAACAGCTCAGATACATGAGGCTGAATTAAAACTGACACACTGTTTTAATTATGATTGCGGTGCTTTTGCTTTGCAGTGTAACTTTTCTCATCCCTTTTAAGCTTTAGTTTAAAATTTTCCAATGATTCCTACCCGCTTTGCTACTCATATCCTGTAATGTATCATCCTTATCATGCAAAACATATTTTTTAATATGGCAGCACACACTGGAAGACTGAAAACAGTCTGGCAGTAGCTTAACTTTCTTCTGTATTGTTGTTATTAACAGTTAGCCACAAACATGATCATCACAATGAACATGTGTTTAATTTCTTTTGTTGTTAATTTTCTATTTCAGAGCAGATTGAGTTTTCTGTCCTGACAATGACAGAAAACTCATTTTTCTGTCATCGTGTTGACCTGTTGTCCTTGGTCAACACGATGTTCCCCTTTCACAATATTTTGATTCGCTTTGTATCCCTTTAAATATTAGACACAACTGACAAAGGCATTCTACTGCGTCCAGCTTAGTTTACTTTTTTCAAAACGTTTTAAGTTCTTTTTTATTGTTTCAGCTCATAGCTCTTTTGTTACAGCCGTGTTTCTCTTTCAGTTATCCAGGCAGCTAATTCTAAGGTCTGCAAACATTTTGTTAACTGATGGCCTGTTTGGATGATGAGACTTTTCCAGTTTTGCTGCAGAAGGAAACAATTAACTGATCATACTCTAGCAGTTGTTATGCAGTTTCATTTATCATATCGTTGATCTATAAATGACTCATCTTAATGCAAAACTAGCAGCTCTGAACTAAAGCAGCCCAACCCAAAGCAGTTTTGTTGTATAGAAACACAGTTGGGGAATTATCAGGAGATGAATTATGATTGTAGATGTTTGGACTTTTTGTTTCATTTATGTTTCTGTTTTGCTCCTTTCTTTATTGCTTATTTCCTCATATCCTACCATTTTGTGTTTCTGGTGATGTTTGTGCTTTGGATTTGTTTCTTTAGATGAAAGTTTATTTCTGTTTTTGTTGTTTGTATTAGGTTCAGGTTTCTTTCCCGGTTTTCATTCTCTTTGCTTTCACCTTCCCTCTGCCTGCCAACTCTTGTCTATCATCTTTATCTCTCAGCTGCATTCACTCACCTCTGATTAGCCCCTGTCATTTCCATACTCCTGCCTCAGTAAATATACAGCTTACTCATTTCATCGTTCAATTCAATTCAGTTTATTTATACGCCAAATCACAACAAATATCATCTTGAGGCACTTTACAAAAGAAGTCATTTTACATTCCAGTTGATCATAGTTATTAAAGAATATCTTAAGCTTATTTATATTAGTTTAAAACATTCCTATCTAAGGAAACCCAGCAGAGCATTTATTCATTGACTTGCAGCGTTTTCTCCTCCTGGACGAGACCGTAGCAACAATCGCTTGCATTGTGTTGTTGACTTTACAGCAATTGTTTATACCAGGCATGCATGTAACAACAGTGGAGAGGAAAAACTCCCCTTTCACAGGAAGAAACCTCCAGCAGAACCAACCTGGCTTGGTACATGCAGCCGTCTGCTACAACCGACTGGAGGTTTGAGAGAGCAGAGCAGAGCAGAACAGTGGCTCCCTTTGTGTTACCTTTCTACTGGTCTTTGCTTCACGTCTCTTGTCTTTTGTTCTGTAAGTCATTCTGTAGCACTAAAATTAGCTGAGATTTAGTCACTCTGCTCCTCAATTTAAACATTGTTCTTCGATCTAAGCTTATTACCAAATATACAATGTACACATGATGAGTCAATATGAATATCTTCTACCTAATGTTGGTCAAAAGTGCAAAATGTTGCCTCTCCCAGTAATGAGTGACCAAAGAGAAGCTTAAGTTGTGCCAGCACCAAACATGACAACAGCAATACCTTAGACATTTCAATTGTTCTCTTTTCCTCCAATAAAATACATGTTTAGATCAGAGGCTAATTTCTTTACATCACAATAGTGTCAGATGAGTCAGACTTCAATATCTGTAGTGTAAGAATGAGTTTAACTGATTTCCTAAACCAGGGGTAAAACAGGGCGTAGATCAGAGGGTTCAGGGTGGAATTAAAATAAAACAGAAGAAAAGTCACAGATGAAGCACTGACTGCTGCATCTTCTGCCATAAGAATAACACAGAAATATGGGCAAGTGCACATCAGAAATACAACTACTACAACTCCAAGTGTTATGGCTGCCTTCATTTCAGATTTCTTAGCTGTGACTTTCACTGAGCCCTGGAGTGAGACCGCTGCAATGTGAGACTGCATGGCTCTGGCCTGAGACACAACCACTGCAAACACTCTCACATAAAGAATGAGGATGGCAGCAACTGGACCAATAAAAGACAACAAAAGATCAACTATTCCTCCAACATAATCTAGGACAACTACACACTCTCCAAAGCAGGAATTATATCTGCCTGGTTTTTGCAAGCTGTCTTTCAGGAGCAGGCTGTGACACAGAAAAGCAATCATCCAACACAGTGAAACACACATCTTCACTCGTTCTGTAGTGACTTTGCTGGAGTAATGCAGGGGGTAACAGATGGCCACGTAACGATCAACTGAAATGAGCACCATGGTTCCTATTGAGGCCGCAGTGATGGCATAGTCCAAAACAACATAGAGGGCACACATGATGTCGCCAAGATACCAGCAGCCATCAACCAGCTCTATCTGGAATGAGATGAGGAATCCCACCAGGCAGTCTGAGACAGCCAGAGAGAGCAGCAGGATGTTGGTGGGGCTGTGGAGCCTCCTGCAGAAATGAGAAGACAACACACTCGTTATCTAATGCAGCTACGTTTATAATTTCAACAAATAAGGTCAGAGTGACACAGCCACAATCTATTGTTTGAAACAATAGATTGTTTCAAACAATCTATTGTGAAATGTTTTCGAAAGGTAAAACATTTCATTACTTAAAGTGGGAGATAGCGATGATGACCAGAAGGTTGAGTGTCACAGTGAGTAAAGAGATGAATGACAGAGTAATGTAAATCAACAATGATACTGAGGGAGGACGCATGGTCTTGCTGCATGACGCATTGAGTTGCTGTGGAAAGCAAAGTTCAACTTCTTCAGAGTCTTTCATCATTAGACAGAGAAGAACAGAAGCTACTGAAGTCTGTCTTATCTATACATGAAACTATTAGACACATCATCTCTCTCTCTTTCTCTCTCTTACTCTGTGCAATGTACCAGAGGCGGGACTAAAACAGTGGGTTAGTCACTAACCCTTCTGACTATTTCAAGAGAAAGACTCCACTGTGGAATGAAATTATGCAAATTACACAAGCCTATTCTCTGTTTTCATATCACTTCTTGGAAGTCAACTTGTTACTGTACCTTGTTGCTCTGCTCTTTCTCTGACTCATGTTTCTTAATGACCATACTCATAAAGATTTCCTGTCTAAATGTAGACTTTTGACTCATTTTGGTCTTTTTAAAATGTATGGCACCTTGATTCTATGTGATGTTTTATATATCTTTATATATGAAGCTGGATTGGATTGTACAGCACATAACATTTCACATCCGAATTTTGTGGGAACCGTTTGGGGATGCCCCCTGAAGAAATGGTAGGGTTCTTTTTATCAGTTGCTGTTTAAATCAGAGTTCACACTGTAGATCAGTTGGTTCTGAAGGCAAACTGGTGGGTGACAGACATGAAGTGATGTGACGCTGAACCGCTTTCTCAAAGCAGTTTATGATGATCGGGTTTAGTTCCCCAGGGTTAGTCATATTAGTACTATCATACTAATATGACAATATTAGTAGTCATTGAGACTGCTAATATTGTTCCTTTTTGGCAGAGCGATGATGGTGGAGGACTTTAAGCATGGTGGGATGGTGCATTGGGTGAGGAACTGATTAAAGATGCTGGTAAAACCCCCAGCTAGCTGGTCCTCACAGTCCCTCAGGACCCTCCCTGTCACATTGCCAGCTTCAGCAGATTTCTGGGGGTTCACTGCCCTCAGCGTTCTCTGTACTTTCTGTACAGTGATGATCTGGCTATGGAGGGATGACCGCTGCAGTATCTGGGCTCTGCTGGTGATTTAGCCTCAAAATAGGTGAAGAAGTGTTGGAGCTCCTAAAAGTTCTCTAACCTTCTTGTTCATCCAGGTCTTGCGGTTGGGAAACATCAGGATGTGCCTGGAACCTCTTGAGCAACTGAACAGGGAGCCCAGCCCTTTTCCTCAGTTTCCTGAGGAAGAAAACCTTTGTTGGGCCTTCCTCATCAAAAAAGAGCAACTGGGCCAGATCCGAAGTGACGTGGATGCCCAGGAATTTGATGTTGTCTATGCAGTCCACCGCCTGCCCTTCAACTGTAATAGGTAGGTCCACTGTCCTTCTGGACCTCCTGTGGCCCACCATGACCTCTTTGGTCTTGCTGGTGTTGAGCATCAGGTTGTTCAGTGAACAGCTGCTGGATCTCCTCTCTGTACATGATCTCATCATTGTTTGTTATCAGACCCAATAAGGTGGTATCATCTGCAAACTTTAGAATCCCATTAGAGGAGTGGATGGCTGTTCAGTCATGTGTGAACACAGTAAATAGAACCGGACTAAGCACAAATCCCTGCAGTGTGCCTCTATTGAGGACCAGGGTGGATGATGTTCAGTCCCCTATTCTCACCACCTGAGGCTGGTTGGTGAGAAAGGCCCTGATCCAAAGGCACATTGGTGTTAAAAGTCCCGGGTCGTGCAAGTTCGCTACCAACTTCTCCGTTATGATGGTATTAAATGCTGAATTGAAGTTGACAAATAGCATGCTAACGTAAGTGTCGGGATGTTGCAGATGTGTCAGGGCTGTGTGCAGTGCAATGGAGACAGCATCCTCTGTGGACAAGTTCCACCTATAGGCAAACTGGTGCCGGTGCAGACCAGCAGGAAGGTTGTCTTTGATGTGGTTTTGTCATTGAATTGCACATAACATACTGTATGTGCAGATTGTGATATTTATTCATTTATAATAAGTTGGTGAAAGAAGAAACTTGGGGGTTTATATGCTGGTGTTCATATCATTTATAATGTATGTAGGCCTAGAGAGCTGGGTTCTGAGACTGGCTGTGTGGTCTTTCTCTGTGGCGATGGTGATTTGAACACAGAGCTCTGCTCTCTCCACGCCTCATGCTGCACCTGTGTACTGTTTGGCCTTTTCTCCTCCTTATACACATTTACATTTGTCTTTATTTTTACATCCCAACAAGAATTTGCATTATCCCACTGATTCAAACACTTCTGGCCCTTTTCCACAAGAGATTTGGCTCAATCAGTACGATACAGGCTGCTTCCATTACACTTCAGTAACAGCTCCACTGGGTGGTTCATCGTGACATTGTGTTGTCCCAGAGTCCAAAATCTAACACCACATACACTCTGGAGAAGTACAGGAGAGTGTGGGAAGTCACAATGTAGTATTAATTATATATGGGCTAGATGACCTGTGAAGGTAAGCTAAGGTGAATCTGCTAGAGTGGGCTATACATATGAAAAAAGCAGAGTGTAAAAGTATATACTGTAAATGTTGATGAAACACCATCATCCATCATTGACTCCAGGAGAGCAGTGGTTGTGTCCAAGTTACTCTCTTTCCCATTTTGTCAGTCAGCTGCCATAAATGGCATTCATTTCATCAAACCATTTCCAATTTTATTGGTTTTATCCGCTCCTGCCATTATGATATTTAATTGTGCAGGAATCGCACTTCAGGTTTTTAACTTCTGCCGACATTGCTTTGGTGGTAGTCATGAGAGGTCATCGGCTCCAACACTTCTTTAAACACTTTTTTGTTGTGAGTCATTTCATCTCTGAATTTTGTCATATGCCACCAAGCACATAAAAAAGTATTGGACCACGGTGTGGGTTTTGGTGTTGAAATTACTGTTATTAAAAACTTCAAAATAGGTTGAGTCACTCCTCTGAGTTCTTAATAACATCATTGCAAATGGCAGATTGGGTTGTGACAGTTGCAACCAGTAACTCCACCCTCTAACCAATCAGTGACTTGACAGTCTTCTGATGCTGGGTTTTCAGGTCATCATGGTACATTTGGAAACACAGTGCTCTAGAATCACAGGTGGAAAAAATAATTATATTCCAATTTCTGGATTCTTGGATAGTTTATTTTTTTATTGGTTTTATATTTTACCTTTAGTAAATGTTCATTGAATGCACCTTAATCTGTGGCATAGCCTCCTGTTTTTGTTATGGCACTTAGCCAGTCATAACACAATGCAGTACGCATTACAGATATGTGTAATTTTGTAATTATATACTGTTAAGAATCTGACTTAAGTTGTTCAAATGACTAATTACTTATTAATGTTACACAATACTTTACAATGTAATTTTTCATCTAGTCAATAAAGACAATAAATTGTTGCCCATGTCAGATATAACCACAGCATGTCCTGCTGCATGTTTTAGGACACTGAAATAACTTATACAGACTTAAAAGGCTCTCTGGACACAATGAAATTTGTGCTGACACAAAAGGTAGAAAACAATGATCCACAATTGTATATTAATTCCAAAAACAAAGATCCATTAAAAAAATGTGTTGTCTCTTGAAAGATTTATTTTCATCCATGACCTCTATGGAAAGATTAGGATTATCTTTACATCATGATGGTGTCACACGACTCTGGCTTCAATATCTGCAGAGTAAAAATCAATTTAACTGATTTCCTAAACCAGGGATAAAACAGGGCGTAGATCAGAGGGTTCAGGGTGGAATTAAAATAAAACAAAA